>SNQJ01S0073715.1:44204-77963 GCA_010110895.2 Picea sitchensis
GCAAAAGGAAAATGACAAGGTGGTAACTCAGCTTGGTAAGTGAGCTAAGTGACTTTATTCATGGGTTAGGGGTGAGTGAAAGTGAGGCAGGAAAGTATGAAACTTTCAAAGGGGTTGAAGCCACGATCTAGTAGTGATAGGAATATGACAAGTTTAGGATTGACTTCAACATGTTAGGCTCAAAGGAAAGAAAATGAATCATCACATAATGGCTCTGAAAGACTTCTTTTGATAGCAATGGTATGATGGATATGGTCTGAAATATATTGATATTGACTTCTTCATGATTTCATTGAGACATGCCTTCTCAAGAATATGTTGTCTTTGAAAACCACTAGCGCATAAATTGGTCTTCTTCATCATCCCAGAACCTGCAAAAAAAAACTTAGCACTGACCTGCAATAAAACATGAGTTTATCGAAGAATAGAGGTGATTAGTCTTTCTTCATCCGATACATACACAAAAATTTACAAATAGTGCTAAATAGAACAAATCCAAGGAAAATAAATAAAATGATATGCACTTTTTACCTGTCGGGAAGTGGTGCACCTTGGACAACCCGCCAATGTTTCTTTGATATATTCTTCATTTGATGCTCAATTTTAGTGATTCAAAATCCAGATGATAGATTTATAACATGTTTTTATGATCTGATGATTTAAACTGTTTTTCGAAGTCATATAGCTACAAAATCCAAGAAAAATGACCAAATATTTTTTTATCTCAAATTGCTATGATAATGACTCCATTGCATAGATCTCGTCCATATCTTTCCAACGCCGCTTGTTTCGTGTCAAATGGACTATGTATGAGAGAGTTATTGTGATCTGAAGTTTTCAGGAAACAGTGAAAACGTTGTGCAGGGGTGCCACATGGCAGTTTAAAAAATGGATACGTGGCAGGTGATGCAAAGGCTGACTGGGAAATGACATGGGATGATTTGGCTACTGACTAGACACCTGACTGGATTGCTGACGTGGAATATGACTGGACTGCTAAGGTGACAATTGACTAGGCAAGTGATTGTGCAGACACATGGTACGAATAATTTGCCAATAGTGAACGTTATTTGGAATTGAAGGTTTGTGTCGCATGTCAATATGATATTTCAACTTTAGAACAATTGGTGGAATAAAATTAGTTGATGCTTTAGCTAATGAATCTCCTTGTTGATTATGCAATCTAGGGATAGCATGAATATTGAAGGATAAGAAAAAGTTCTCAATCAAATCCCATGCACAATTTCTATAAGATCTCATTCTAGGATGTTTAGCTTGATATTGTTGTCTGACCTGTTTAAAAATAAGCTCTACATCCCCATATACTATCAAATGTTTGATTTTTAGCTTTATACCAGCTTCTAGTCCTAAAATTAAAGCTTCATATTCACATAGCTTATTTGTGTAATCAATTTCAAATTGCAATCTATAGGAAAAATGAATGTAATACTCATCGTTTGGTGCCACAAATAGTACTCCAGCTCCTTATCCTTCCCAAGAAGAGGCACTATCGCAAAACATTTTCCACATCCCATCTCTAATATTTACATTTTCTTTTGGAGCTTCTATTTTTTCATTTCCATTTTCTGCACAAACTTCAAAATCATCATCAATAGATAAAATATAGTTTCTTAAGTCATGATCAACAACACATAATGGATAATTATTAGGGTTTTGTGGATCACTTACTGTGAAGGCCAGTCTAGTCTCTCTATACAATCTGGTAAATTGTCCACCAAAAATAGGAATTGTGGCAAATGTCATGTCTAACTGAACTGATCCTCCTAACTTTGCACCCCAAGATCTTGATAAAATCATATCATGTTTTTCATGTACATCAGTTACTACCACATCCATAAGAATACTTTTAACTGGAATTTGGGCCAAATTTAAAATTAAATCCTTTATCATACCCAGACACTTAACATTCCTGGAATTAAAAGAGTATAAATCTGGATAAGTTCTGGTAATTTGCAAGCCCAATTTTTCCATTATTATTTTCGACATCAAATTGTGTGAAGCACCTGAATCCAGCATACAGTTATGTAATAAATGATCATGCACAATAAGAGTGATATAAAATGAAGCCACCAAATCTTTTTTTTTTTCAATATGAGTTCCAAACATGATCGTTGGATGCTCATCCTGCAAGTTAATAACATCATCTTGACTTTCTGCATATGAAAAATTAATTACTTTTGAAATCTGCTTCTTATAAACCATATTTCTGGCAAGTTCAATCAAAGGGATTGGAATTTTAATCTTATTCAATTCATTCTCTATATTGAAAATGCCAATTGATTTTTCTAACTCTTTGGTCTGCACTTCAGCTTCTTTGTTTTCCAGATTTTTAGTTTGTGTTTCCTTTGTTTCAACTTGCTTTGTTTGAGAAGCTTATGCTTCAACATGTGATTTTGACACCAATGCTTCATTTACTTTATTCCATGCCAAGATCTTTTTTGGTGGATTGGTAGTAGAAATCTTATCTCTTTGCCTCAAATCATATTTATTATGAAGCTCAACCAATACCGAATCGGCAAGATCTTTATATTGTGATGTAGGATCTTCCAAGTTATTGATATTTTGCTCATCAAATAATGATCCAGGATTTAAATATTGTTCTTATTCTTGTTGAATTAAATGAGCTTCAATATCATCATCACTAAAATTGTTTATATCCTCATCTAATTCATCATATTCTTGAACATCATCTCCCTGTATAAAATTTATGTTTTAAAAGGGGCCCAAATGTTTTGTTCCTCATTCTTAATTTTCCTCCGTTGAATCTAAGGTTTTATATTGAGGTTTCTCCTGAATTGAATTTGATTTATAACATAAGAATCAGGTTTGGCTTTCTCAATTTCCATCCTGAAAATTTTATTTGATAAATCTTTAATGATTTTAGCCATCACTTCCATATTTTCCTCTTGTTTGTTTCTCCCAGAACTGGAGGGTCCTCCTTGTTCGTTAAACCTTATAGGTTCTCTTATTCCCACCTCAACCTTTGTTTTCAGTTTTCTTGATGCCATCATATTAGATTCAATTTCATTAGCATCATCTTGCATCCCATATAGTGTTGTAGCTCTTCTTTCCCTTAAAAGTAACGCCAAGTCAGAATCAAATGCCCTTGCAAAAGTGACTTTAGCATCCGACTGGGAAGGTTTAACTTCGGTTGGGATCTTGCTATACAGTTTATTGAATCTTTGGATAAATTCAAAAACAATTTCATAGGATTTCTTCCTTAAGGCACCAAATTCAGCCAGATAATATAAATGGTCTTTTTTCTCACCCCACTGTCTTAAGAAAATAAGTTTTAAATCATCATATGTTGCGATGGAATATGCAGGAAGTCCCCTAAACCAAGTTCTCACTTGTCCCTACAAATTTTGTACAAACAGTCTCATGTAAACGTCTTCATGTTCAATGCCAAGTATATCAACAAATTGATCAAAAAATGCTATGTGTTTTGTGGCTGTTAAATCCCCTTCTCCCATGAATTTAGGTAAACTTTTCATATAATTATTAGGTAAATCACGCAGAACTACGGGAAGGGCCAAGGGAGCATATCAAGTAGAAACTTTGGAAAATATCCTTGGAGGGGGTGGTGGTGGATTTACTTGTCCATTGCCTCCTCCACCTCCTACACTAGCCATTGATAGTTTTGGAGAAGAAATATGAGGGAAGTAATGTAAATTATCAAAGATTTGAAAATATTTTTCACTAGATCTCTGATTGCTTCGAGAAGGTAATATCAAAGACCTGCTAGATAATCAAAAGGTGATGGATCTTGTGATAAGGATGTATAATCAAACTTAGAAGGGAAATTTGAACTAGAACTCGGTATTTCAGATTGACTAGATGAGTAGATGGGGGAAGTGATAAGAGATGAACTTGAGTACAAAATATGATCTTCAGGATTTACAGCGATAGAAACTTTTATTTCAGGAAGACTAAGGATAGGTCGTGTGTAGACATCATTGGGTATTAAAGATGTTTCCTTACTCTCACTGGTGAAAGTATCTATCAAATAAAAATGTGTATTCTAAACATTTTCACCCTTTAGATCATATAATTTTACTTCAGGAATTTCAACCTCTAGATTTTCTAATTTAATTTCAGGATTACCAGTTGAGGCTTCTGTGGAATGAGATTTATTTTGATGTTTTTATTTAGAATTGAGTAAACTTATTTCTTTCGCTGAAATCTTAAAATTAACTTGAGTAACCTTTGGTTGATATACCTTACTTGTTGACACAAATGTATGCCTTAGATATCCTTTGGTTTTCAACAATTTCTCAGGATCTGAAACTGGTGTAGCCTACTTTTCATCTTGGTTTTTTCTGGTATTTTTTCGTCTAAATGCCAACTTTTCCAAAATGGAGTCGCTAGGTGAAAATCAAAATGAACCTTAACCTTGTGTTCAATTCTTTTTCACCATCAAAAATCAAAGATAAACTTTGTCGTATTCCCGGGGAAAAATAGTTTAGTTTCTCCGTTGCCCGACAATGGCGCCAAAAAGATGTTGTTCATGAGATTTACTCTAGGATCACATAATAATGTCAGTCATCCAAAATTTAAAATATTTGTTTTTAATAATGATTTTCTACCTTTAGTTTTAAGATGGAACTTCAAATAACTTTAATGATTAGAAAACAAAGAGGCAGTATCTTTGTCTTTGAGTTTTTATAAATATTGAAGAGATGAAAAGTAGAAATGTATTAAACAAAATTGTCAAACAAAGTAAGGTATATAATGTTGATAAATCTTACCTTATCTGCAATAGAATAATCATGAAGAATAAGTCTTAAAAGATGAATTTAAATGAGGAGATCCACACAGATACAGGTCTTTTTTTACTCACAGTAATAACAAAAAAAAAGTTGTAGCTGAACAGACTTCCAATTATATGGACCACAATAGATGTATTACTAAATTGTAGTCTTTCAATATTTAAGAACCATAGATTGAATAAAATGAGGTTATGACGAAAAAGAAATACGCATAAATCACATAACTCAAGGAAATGAAATGTAGAATCTCTGTCTTTTCTCTGAAATTGGCATTAAGAAGTTTCTCTTCTACATTCGGGCAAAAGAATCCCCGATTACATATCTAATATGCTTACTTATAAAAAAAAAATCTTAACCAAAAGTTGTTAGACTCTCCACATTCTTAGTTCTAAAAATAGAATAAAATCTAAACCGATTTAAAATTACAAAGATTTTGAACATTTGTCCATTTTATGGGATCTCCTTTGCTTGTTGGCAATTAATTATTCCTTTATTTTCTCATGGGTTTAACTGGATTTTGTTGATCCCTGTATTGTGCATGGAGATCCAATAATGCAACAACAAACTTGGGGGGTTCAATATTTGCATTGAATTCAAAGGAAAAAAACATTTTCGTGTACCACTGATTGATTTCTTTGAATTTTTACTGCTGCCTATTGAGTGATTTGATGTTGCAAACTTTGTTTCACAAGAAGATCATTTAAGATTTGCAAGTCGACATGTTTTACTTGTAATATAGCATTTTTCATGTTCTATCTGTTTTTCTTTAGGTTCTCTTTTCTCTTTTCAATCTCAACTTGCCCATTGAAAGCATGAATATTACTAATATCAATTTCTGCCATCTCCGAATCAATAGCCAAAAGAACATCAAGATAATATTTATTTTCTTCTTTAGCTAGCCTTTTACTTTCTTCAAGATTGTTTTCTTGAGCTTTTAAGGCTATTTCTCCTTTTATTTGCTCAATTTCTGAAAAAGAAACAAATCCTGGTATATTAATATTTTTCCTCCTCTTTATAAGTTCTTGAAATTTGGATTTAGCCATAATAGATTCCTTCTCTTTGTCATCAATACTCTGTAATGAACCATTGATTACTTGATAATATTTTTGTATAATATCCAAACTTTCATAGGAATTTTGTTGAACAATCTGTAATGCCTCATTTATTTCTAATGCTTATTTCTTGAAGGCAGAAATATCAATAACTGTGCTTTCAATTGTGACTATTCAAGCTTGCAATTGATTTATGAATATATCTCTCTTAGACACCATGTTCTTACTCAAGTGTCAATTATGAAAACTTGTCTTCAATTTCTCCTCTAATTGTTTGATCTACTGCTCGAAACCCTGTTTGCCCTGATTTATTTCAAAATTGTTTTTTTCTCTAGAAATGACTTCTATCTGTTTCATATCATTATGCAACTAATCAATCAAGATATTCTTATGCTCAAGTTGTTTTCTCAATTGATCCACTGACCATAATTTGGTTGTTGCAAATGCCCCTAGTGAGTCTCCTACTTGCTTTGCAAATTCAAGGTCACTATGTCCCTGTCCATCATATACCACTCTCTTCTTCTTTGTAAATACTCCCCCTTTCTATTGAGATTCTCTTCGTATAATAACTTTCCTTTTCTTGTTGAACAAGAAATATGATGAAGGAATTTCTTTCGGTTCAATAGGTGCCAGATCATCTATATTTATAACCTATGAATAGGGTAAATCAAAACTTGTTGCTAAGGGGGTTAAGGATGGTATGAAAATGGAAAGTGTAGTATATTCCCCTTGATTTGTGATATATTTTACATGAGTTTCAATGTTTGTCAATAAATGAGGAAAACTATGCCCATGTTTCATGAAATCTTCAAACAATGTTAATGATTCTTGATTATTTTTACCTGTTATGGGTATCCTTGTAATTGTTGTATCCTTGGGCAATATTTCTGGTGTCTTTTCCACTTCTTTAGTTTTGACCTCAGGCAAGTCATATTGCTTGGGATTTGATGATGGTGAAACATGTGAATTTGGACTAAGACTTTGTTCTACCTTCAAGATCTTAGGTAAACCGATCCTTCTGTGCTTTTGGAATTTGATAAAATCCAATTTTTCTTCTTCAAGAAGACTTTGAAATCTGGATATGACTTTATCATATGATCTAACTCTTCTAAAAACTTTGTCATAAGGTGAATTTTTGTGGATGTATCTCTTCATGTTAAACTGAGCCAACTGATTTTCTACCACCCTATGTGGATCATGCCTCTTGAATTCAATTTCAGATAATTTGATATCATCTAAGGCCGAGGCTTCAACCTCAGCATGTCAAAAATATAATAATGATAATATACCAACCTGTATGGGAAAGACTGGACAAACCCTTTTCTGTGCAACTTTCATTTCTTTAGTGATGCATGTTGAAACTATCTGATAGGCTACTTCTCTGCAAACAAGTCTGTCTGGTAGAAATCTGTGCAAAGCATGTGGAGATGAAAAACAACCAAAGAATCTAATATAAGAAAAACTTTTTTCAATGTACCAGTCTGCAATAACACCCAATATCCCGATAATTTGTTCTAAAATTCTGGGAGGAGGTTGAACATAAATAGCTTCGTGTATTGGAATGACCACATTGTGACAAATCTCATAAAAACAATCCTTTGCATTTTCCTCCCATAATTTGGAATGATAGAAGTGTGTAGGTTCAGTGACAGTCTGAGTCCAGCTCCAATTCATAAGAGGAAATTGGGTTCTGAAACATATTGTGTCCATAATATATGCAGAGATATAGAAAGGAGCATGCTCTCCTTTGGATTTCTAGGCTATGTCATCGTCTATTTGTTTGGCTAGGTTATCCGACGACATTTTTCCCCAATCAAAAGTATAACCCTCTACTACTTCATGGATTATAGGAACCCAATCTATAGTAAAATGCATAGGGGTTTTCTTTCCGAACATTCTACAAAGCATCATGGCAGTATACATAATATGGGCATCACAGGAGGCTGTAGAATATATTCCATGGCTAACATCCTTGAATTTATTTTCATTTCCCCACCAAGTTTTTACTATATCATGGACAATTCTGCTATAACTTACAGATTCATCATTCTCAAACTTCATTATAAATGATGCATTATAAGTATATTTGGGGTTACAAGGTAATTTGTACATTACTTGAATGTCTTCAGGTCGAAATGAGCCAACAATGGTATTTTGATGACTATAGATGGTTCTAGTCGGAATATCAACGTGGCCTAGGGCCCAACATATCATATTTGTATATGGAAACAGTTTTGCTCGCGCTGTGACTTTGTGAAGCTCTGACTTAGCCACCTCTCTTAGCTTTTTTACAGTTGACTCATATTCACCTCCGCTTGATTCATGAGAATGCGGGGAATTTTCCTGCTCCAAGATTTCATAAACCTACTTCCATGATTTAATGGCGTCTGTCAGGCGAGCGATAATGTCTAAAAAAATATATGATTTTGGTTTTGGGTCTTCTGAAAATGGATCTTGCTTCTTCCCTATTTTATGCGGTGCCATAATTTCCAAATATCAATCCTCCTATAAGAAAAAAAAATCTATGAGCCTAACTACTGTAGTGAAAGTTCTGAAGGCTAATAGAGAAATGGTATGAAATTCGAAAGTGCTTTTATTGAATAGAGAACACAAACCACAAATCAATTCTACAATTAATCGAATGATAGGGTAATCATGTCAAATTTGTCAAATTTATTACCTGACGACTGTAAGATTTTCAAATCCTTTACCTTAACCATGTTAAATATACCTTTAATGATCGTGATTTAATGAAGATAAGTGATTTCGGCGCTTCGACATTCGAGAGTTTTGAATGAGAAATGATAAATATCTCTCGAAGGTCGATTTCCCGGAACAACTAATCATCCCTTAATTGATACTTTAGTTTCAATTAACCACAATTTATGATTTCTTTAACTTTAAAAATCTTCGTAACTCTAGGACTCCAGAGCTTCGTGGCTTTGTGAGTTTTGCATTTGAAGTGTTCGAAATTACCCTGAAGGCCGAATTCACAGAGTGATTAATTACCATTAATTACGCCAAATAAAACATGTTTACCCTTTAATCTTCGACGCTTTATAATTTTGGCGTTCCAACACTTTGGCACTCCGACATTGTTTGGATTTTGTTGATGAATTAATCTTTCAGAGGAAAATCTCCAGGAGTGATGTGGTAGTATGACGTCACTTCTGATGATGTGTCATGAAAGTTACATGTGTCATCTTAATTCGTGTGAATTATATGACCAAGAGTGCCCAAACTGAGTGCCATGTGTCACCATGTGTAAAGAGTTCTAGGTGGTAGAGGATATATCAACTGATTAATTAAAATATTTTGTGGAAATTTAGAGCTCCAAGACTCTAGAGCTTTACGACTTTAGGACTTTTAAGACTTTATACAATTGAGCTTGAACTCCCAAATCATGAAGTCCCAAAGTAAACTTTAAATTATTCTATTGGTTAGAAATTTTACGATTTAAAACTCTGAAGTTGCGAGAGTCGTCGATCTAGATGAGTGTCAAGTTTTTAACGACTGGTGCTTGATCTGCCCTGTCAAAATGTAATAAAAAATATTTTAGTTTAAGAAAAGATATTCCTAAAGTTTAAAACTTTATTTGAAAAAAACAAAACAAAAAGGAATTTAAATTTTTTATTTTTATTCGAAAATTTTATTTATGTTCTAACAGTCAAAATCCTAGAAATCCATATTTGGACTCTGCCATTTTAGTGGAAAGATATAGAAAAATATCATTTTAACAAAACATTTTTTCTATAAAAGAAGAAACACAAGAACTCATATGCTAGAACAAATAAAAATAATTATGAGAAAAGAGTTTGCATATAGGCCATATTGGTTCCAAACCATTGGTAAAGGTAAAATTAGAAAGTGATCAAAACTCATTACAAACAAAAGTTAATTTCAAAAGGAAAGATAAAATCATTCTACATACATTTTCCAATGTGGTAGAAAGTCATATTTGGATTATGCCATTTTAGAGGAAATATCTAGGGAATTATCATTTAAACATAACGATTGTGTCGCTGAAAGAAGAAACACAGGACATTATGAAATTCTTATGCCATAACAAAAAAAATATAGTGATGAGAAAAAAGCATGCATATAGGCCATATTGGTTCCAAACCACTTGCAAAACTAGAAAAAGATTAGTACTTATTACAAAAAAAAGTTAACGGTAATACAAATGCCACACGTGCCTAATTTGAAATATACACCACATTCTTATATTGCATTGTAATATGAAGATAACATATAAAACATTGTGTTCTCCATGAAACTTTGAATGTTCATAAGGTTGTATTTAAACTCTTGATCAACAATAACCATCATATGTTGCCATAAGTCATTGAAAATATTAAGACCAATCATTATCTCAAGCAAGTCTTCTTCAAGTGGTAAAATTGTTGTTCTCAAGTAGAAAACCTTATGGATACCACCAATATTAGGTGAAATTGATGACCAAGGATGTACAGTCCAAGAAAGAAGATTGCTAAAACACTGTGTACTTGCACATATAGGTAAATTTAACAAGAGATAATAAAAATATATTACCCTTCTTTTTTGACCAAATTGTGGACTTAGGACAATGGACATTCTTGTTGCCTCTAACAACTTGAGATAATATAATAAGAATCTAGAACCTTTCAAGCCTCTTTGGAAATGTTATAGCTTTGGGTGGTAATTTTATTTGTGGGAATGAGTACGTATTCCCTTGATCAAAATAATTGGTGTGTCATATTTTGGAACATAAAACAAAACCACAAGTCTAACATTGCCTAATGAAAAATAATTGGTGTGTCAATGAAATTGTAGACTTTATTTTCAATAACTACTGAATCCATTAATGACAAGGTAATTTTGTCTCCTCGGTGACTCAAGTATTACCTTAGTGTGTATACATTGAAAAAGCTCTTGTTACATTCTCATCACAAACCATAATCAACATGTGAACTATATCTAAAATAACACTAAAACCACTTTTAAGAAGTTTCTCTAAAAGTAAAGTAATATTATGGATTAATTAATGCAACATTGCAAATATCACTAATTGAAAAATACCATCAAATTGAACCCGTGAGCAATAATACCACTTGTAACACCCCATTGAAAGAACCTATTATTGATGTAAACTATTCAATTCATCCAACAATTTCATCAAAGAAAAAAATTATTATAATAATGCACAACATATTATTAAAAGAGCCTTATTAGTCCACGCCTAAAGGCAGCAGGGACTATTGTAAACAATTTTCCATTTTTTATTAGCCTCGCACACAAATCAAGAAACTTAACCAAAGTTTTATCCTATTATTTCATGAAACACTTTTTCTAAACCTATCAAATTAGTGCAATAATTGTTTTAACCAACATAAAACTTTGATGTCTTATTTGGCCTCATACCGAGGCAAGGGATGAGGCAAGTAGTTTTAAACTTAGGAAACATGGATATCTATTTAAAGTATAGATCACAAGTTGGATTAATGCTACGTTGAAACTTAGCATTAGTTCTAAACATTAAATGTTTATAGAAATGCATAGTCCATTTTCTAATGCTTAGTCCATAAGCATGATGTTTTTGTTTACTTCCTTTTGAAGTGCCACCTACATGTTCGCTTACTTTTGAAGTGCAACTTACATCGCATGCAAACTTCTTCGTTGTCATCTCCGAGGATGATATCCCTGCTCTTCCCTGCCCTATGTAAACTTGTTGGTCTTCCCTATCAGTATTTGGGCCGATCTCTTTCACTGTCAATCATTGGATCACCCAGTTTCAACAGGAACCAGTGACTTGCCCAAAAGATGCCATGGTATTGTGTACTTCACTTTTGCAAGATAGAAGGTGAGTCAAATAATGGGCATAATTTATTTTCCTTCATAGTGAAAAGAACAAGCACACCTAACTCTCTACTAGAATACTATAGTCTAAAAATAATATCCTAGAGTAATATAGTAAAAATAGAATATCCCAATATTCCAAGCCTCTATCTCTACTTTAGGTAAGCAAAGTATCCCATTTGTTCCCTTCCTCTCATAATGTGTTTTGTTGTTAGGAAAATGTGCTCATGGGTATATAAACAAATTTGCATGAAAAAAATCAACAAAGAATTGTTGTACACTTACCATGCATTTCCCTTCACTGAAAATATTTCTTTGAAGTGAACGAGAAGTAATGAGAATTTCAAGCATTTGTTGAAAAGAGAAATTATTAGTATATGTAATGAATTTGTGATANAAAAAATCAACAAAGAATTGTTGTACACTTACCATGCATTTCCCTTCACTGAAAATATTTCTTTGAAGTGAACGAGAAGTAATGAGAATTTCAAGCATTTGTTGAAAAGAGAAATTATTAGTATATGTAATGAATTTGTGATAGAATCAACTTTAATTTCCCATTGCTTCTCATGTTGTCCCATTTGTTGAATGTATTAGATGTTGAAGGAAACCTTATCGTCTCTTTGGTGGTGAATAACAACATGTTTTTCCTCTCTAACTGTACATAAAAACTTCAAACCAAATATACAAAATCACACAAATGAATATGGGTCTCCAATTTGCAAATAAAAATGTTACGGAATGTAGCTACTGTAAACTATGTTAAAACTTTAACAATATCACAATTCCTAACTATTTAATGGAATGGAAAAATCTAAAGTTGTGGCCAACATTTGGTATTGTCTTACACTTAACATGCATTTCCCTTCACTGAAAATATTTCTTGGATTCGAAGCTTGATATCCAAATCTCAGACCCGGACATCCAGTCATAGCCCTGAATATGCCTACTAGTTATTATTTTCTGGTGGGATTGGAACACTAATGAAAGAAGCAGTACTTTAAGCAAAGGAAAGTAAGTTGATACATATTAGGTCCTTGCCCATGATGAAAGCCTCTACAACCATAATTCATTTTGTAGTTCAATATTCTGAGTCGAGGAAAACAACTCTGTCGACAACTAAAAACATCAGAAAAATTGTGAAGCTATAATTGATACGAGATAATTGATTTTTGGTTCCAATTATCCATAGTCGCAAGTATAGTTGTGGCCTAATATTCAATCCATCGAATTAAATCTGCGATTTTTGGTGTTTAGAGATGGTTCAATTATCCAAGTTGTGCTAATTACAATGAAAATGACAATACGCCAGCTCAACTCAATATTAATAACAAAATGTTAAACTAACTCTTTAAATAATTTTCAAAATGTTCTCTTTAAAAAATTAAAATAAAAACCTAAATGCTTGATACTTGAATTTTCCAATTTCAAAATTCGATTTCAAATTATGATATAAACATATTTGTCTGCTATGATTTTTAAATATGTAATTGCAATAAACCAATTAAGGTCATGAATAAGCCAACCTTTATTACTTTTTAAATCAATTTATTGAATTTTTAAAGCACTTGACATTTGTGTTTACAATGTAAAACATTCATTCACGTTTACATTGTGAAACATTGGTATTATTGATACCATAATTTAAATTCTTGAATCAATTCTTTTGTATTTTTTTTATGATGAGTTCAATTGAAAATAAATATTAAGAAACCATCACAGATATTCTGCCTCATAACAGGAAGTAATTTAAACATCTCTTAAGTTCCGCAGGTCCGTGAGTTGGAGAAAGTTGTTGATGTCCTCCTCATGTTGTTCATGGTTCTACTCCTCCTGAGAATGTGACTTGGAATAAGGTTCAACGCCAATGCCTTGTTAATTGACGATAATTGTTGGGATTTGGTGATAATGAATTCTTCTCATGATGGATTTGGATCCTATTATTCTGCGTTAGTTGCAACTAAATAGACCAAGTTAGAATATGGATAGGGATTGCATTTAATAATCAATTTCTTTTAAATGTATATAAATACATGTAAACCCGTAGAGGCAAAAAAAAAAAGAGACAGAGTGAGAACTTGCAAGTTAGTTGTAATCTCCATGATCTGAATAATAAGACAACCAATGCCTATGTTGGTGGATGTGGCCCAACATTTGGGTGAACCACGTGAAATCCATGTGTTTATTATTAGTGTGATTGTTAATTATCATATGTGAATTATGTTTTCCACATTTACAATTCTAACAAGTGGTATCAAAGCTGGTTGAAGGAGCGTCAAATTCTCGAAGAAGCTGCAGGAGTGAAATCTGTGTGAGGTGTGTCGAGTTCAACATCGCTGCAGATCCCTCCTCTGAAAGGGTACGATGTCATACTAGTCAGACTTCACGCAAGTTCGAAAACCTGGAATCGCCGCAGTCCAAGAGTGTGATACAGTGCAAAGACTCTTTAATATCGCCGCACTCCAGTGGTAGCGAGAGGTGCAGTGACTCCTTAAGATAACATTCACATGTTTTTTCTTCCTGGAAAAGTTAAGGTATTTTTATAAAAGCGTGAGTAAAGGTTTATTATTAATAAAAGCTTGAATATGCAAGTCACGTGTGTGGATGAATGAAGTAAAGGTTTTTTAATTGAGTAAAGGTATAAGGTAAAAAGGTAAAAGCTAGAGGAATTAAAGTAAAGGTTAATTTTTTATTAAAAGGTTTTTTAATTAAAAAGTGAATTTTCAGTAAAAGGTTTTTTATTAAACCTTTTTTTTTTATTAAACTTTGTGAAGTTATTCTTCCACATTATTTTTTAAAAAAGTTTTGGTTATTATAAGCAATGATTTGGGCATTAGGAGATTGTGTGCTAATGGCTAAGATGTAGAGTTCGAAGTTTGAAGTTGAAAGGTCCAGCGGTAAAAGCAATTTTGAGCCCTAGAAGCTCAAGATGCGGGATTTACTGGTGCAACAAGAGTTGCAAAAAGCATTGGTAGGCAAGTCAAAGAAACCAATAGCCATGATGAATGAGGAATGGGAAGATATGGATGCAAAATCTCTTAGTACCATTCATTTATGTATGGCGGATGATGTTCTATTTAATATCGTAGGAGAGGATACAACATCAGGTTTATGGAGCAAGTTGGAAAGTCTATATATGATGAAGTCCTTGACAAGCATAATCTACTTGAAGAGACAATTGTATAGTTTGCGGATGAAATAAGGTACTAAAGTTGTTGACCATTTAAATACCTTCAATACCCTTATAGTTCAATTGACTAGTATAGAAGTTAAATTCAAAGATGAAGATAAGGCTATTACACTATTGTGTTTGTTGCCTGAGTCTTGGGATAATCTAGTCACCTCTATTAGCTTTAGCTCAACAAATGTTTTAGATTATGACTCTGTTGTGGGAGCTTTGTTGGCTGAGGAGATGAGGAGAAAATCTAGTAAATAAACCTCAACTTCAGAGGCGATGATGGTCAGAGGTCGAACTAAAGAGAAGAATGAGAGAAGTTTTTCTCGATCTAAGTCAAGACACAGAAAGGGTAAAGAAAAATGTTGGTACTGTGGCAAAACGGGACATCTCAAGAAAGATGGTTGGAAAAGAAAGGAATATGAGGAAAACTCTACGAAGGAAGCAAATTTGGTTGTAACAAATTCAGGTATGACTGCTCAAGTTTTATCTGTTTCTAGTAATTTACAATATCAAGAAGAATGGCAGTTAGATTCAGGTGCTTCCCACCACATGTGCTCACATATAAATTGGTTCATTTTTTACCAATATGTTGATGACGGTGTAGTGTTCATGGGAAATGGTATTCCATGTAAAACTATTGGGGTTGGCAGTATTAGAATCAAGATGTTCGATGGTATTGTTAGGGAATTAACAGATGTTAGATATGTACCCGAGATTAAATCAAATTTTATTTAATTAGGAGTGTTGGATTCTTGTGGATATAAGTATACAGGTCAAGGTGGAGCACTCACATTGTCGAAAGGTAATTTAGTAGTGATGAAGGCAACAAAGGTTGATAACCTTTATAAGATGGAAGGGAGTACTGAAGTGGCATCTGAAGTGACAAATGTATCTTCTTGTTTATGGCAGAAGCATCAAGGTCATAAGAGCAAGAAATATTTGCAGGTACTGGTAAGCAGTAAATCATTTCCAGACTTAAAGTCTTTGTTTCTGAATTCCTGGTTGTTTTATATCTCTGCAAGTTATGATGGTAGTATAAAGGTATGTTGTGTGTGGGATCCTACTTCTCACAAGGTCATCATTGACAGAGATATAGTATGTATGGAGCAACCAAAAGGGTCGATTCAAGATTAGAATGGTAAATTTGTTTGCATGTTAGAAAATTCATTGTATGGCCTATTGGTACCTAGGCAAATATGCAAGAGCTTTGAATCCTTCATAGTGAGTCAAATTTTTTCAAAGGGTAGGAATGACTATATAGTTTATCGTGCATTCACAATATTGATGTTATTTGTTGATGATATGCTCGATGCAAGCCGAAGCATGGATAAAATCAGTAAGAAAATGACTCAGGTGGACAAGACAATTCAAATGAGGGATCAAGGAGCAGCAAAACAAATTATGGGCATAGAAGTATACAGAGATGGTAATGGTAAGTTGTGCTTGGAGTTCAGTATGAAAATTGTAAAACCAGTTTTTATCCCTATTGCTTTCCATTATATTTTTTCTTCAAGCATAGGTCCTGTCTATAAAGAATAAAAGGTTATGTCTCGTGTAAGTTCAGTAGGAGGTCTGTTGTATGTGATGAAATGGTTAAGACCAGATGTTTCACATGCTAATGATGTTGTCAGATACGTGACAGATTCAGGTGTTGCAGTGAAATGGGTGCTTCAGCGTTTGAGAAGCACAAATGTCACCTATAATGGTTACACTGAGATAGTCTGTGATAATTGTAATGTATATTGTAATACATGTGTCTTGGATAGAAGGATATCTATCACTAAATATGCCTCACAACACAGTTGTGGAAGACATGTTGGAGGTGGAGTGACCCCTCAAGAAATCCAAACTCGTGCAAGTCACATAAGCGAGATCATGAAACCAATTTTACTAGAAAAGATGCAGAGGTGCTTGGCTTCTCTTGGCTTGCAGAAAAGGTGATGAACAAAATGAAGGAGCAAGGTATCAGGTTAATTGTTTTCAAGGTGGAGATTGTTGGGATTTGGTGACAACGAATTCCTCTAATGATGGATTTGGATCCTAGGTAGGTATTGAAGACAAATTTTTGTTCCATTATATGTTATAGTATTTATGTTATAGTATTTTGTTCCATTATAAGAGAATAAGGGGTTCCATTATATGTTATAGTATTTTGTTCCATATCAGAGCATAACAACTGGGAGTGGTAAATTAGAGAGAACAACAAAGGCGGTTAATGTTATGTAGCAACTAACATGCCACGGGTCTCAGGTAACTCCATAGAGAGTGCCTTCTCCTTTGTACTTGCATTATTTCCATACAAGAGAAAAGGGAGTGGATCAGCCTCACCTTCTAGCTAGGTTTTCTCAATTAAGGGTTTCCCATAGAAAATGTTTGAATTATCTTGTGGATTGTGTGTGATCGTATTTTACTGTTCTCTATTTTCCACATTTTATCTATTTCATGCATACGTATAAAATCAGTAACTAACTATTATGGAATCTAAAGGAATTTAACCTTTATAGTGCATATTTCAGTTTTATTTATAAAATTTGTTGTGATGAACTATTCCAGTGGAATATCCACAAAAATTTACAGATCATATTCGTATCAGAGAAGGCTTTTCTTTTGGGTATTTTTGGGAAGTTGCAGGATCCAAGAATCGACTTAAAGAGAAGTCGAAAAAACCCTAGCCATGTTGGACGAGTATGTTCATAATAAACCTTGAGTTCATACATAAGAGATATTTGAGAGGTTGGAAGTGCAAGTCGTTGACATCAGTCGCAATATAAACTTCCTCATGGAGGCTCTATCAAGCAATATTGGACCATTCAGAGATGATGGAGGCTCTGTCAATAAAGCTTGGACCATTCAAAGATGATGGAGGCTCTAACTCAAAGATCAGATCGGAGGGGAATTCGGGAGGTCGAGAAGACTTACGAAAGGAGTCATGGAAAGAATCTGAGAAAGAGAAATCGAGCTCGAGTGCCATGAACCCTTCACAGTACCTATTCAAAATGGAAGAGAAAGTGGAAATAAATCCATACCAAGGTGAGATCGATGCATTAAAAATGAATCATTGGTTGCAACAACTAGAAGTTTATTTTAGCGTGCACCATATAGATGAAGAGTAGAAGATTTCATTTTCTAGATTGAAGTTAGAAGGCCATGCTTTAACTTGGTGGGAAATCCATACATAAACACTTAGGTTGTAGGGTGATCCACCAGTAACTAGGTGGGAGGACTTCAAAACCCTCATCAAGTCCCAATACTACTATATCGGGTATGTAGAGGACCAATTGATCTAGTGACATTACTTCATGCAGAGGCAAGGGAAGAGTGTACAAAAGCACACCACTGAGTTAAAAAATATGGCCATCATGTTGGTTATCTCTCCCAAGAACCTAGATGTACTCCTCAAGTATCTGGGGGGTTTACAAAGTCATCTACAAAATCAGGTGATTCTCTTCAAGACAAGTATAGTGGATGAGGCATGTTTACATGCACAATACCTAGAAAACATAGGTCAAAATAAGGGGCAACCAAGTGTAAAGGGGGATTCCAAGGAAGGGAAGAAGAAGTGGAAAGGGGGAAAAGATAAGAAGACAACAACCAATGCACATCAATGAAAATATTCCAACAACCATTGAAATCATTGCAACATTGATGGCCACACTGAGGAAAAATGTTGGAATCTACATCCAAATCTAAACTCGAAGAACCACAAGAAGGATGGAAAGAAAAAGAACCTTCGAGCTACATATTCAAGAAATCATGTTGAAATTAACTCAGATGTGGATGAAAATATTGTCTGCACATCTATGTAGAAGGAGGTGAATCTAGGTATCCTTCATCACTAGGAAGAGAAGGAGATGACCAAGCTCTTCCACATCAAGATTTAGGTCAAGAAGACCAAGATATATTCTTTATTTGACTCTAGTTCACATGTTAATCTCATAGCAGTAGATTTAGTAAAAAATATTGGATTGGAGGTTCAAGATCATCCTAACCCCTATCCATTGGGTTGGGTAAACAAGGATGCAGGGATAAAGGTAATGAAACAATGTAAGATTAAATTTGTTGTAACTATTGATTTTATTGATGAAGTGGAGTTGGACGTAGTACCCCTTGATGTATGTGGAGTAGTGTTTGAAATCCATTACATGTATATAAGGGATGAAATCTTCATGCAAATAGACAACCAATATTGATTGATCAAGGATGGGAAGTCCTACTTCGTCAATGTCCATAAAGGCAAGTTGAAGATCTCACTGGTAAGTGCCAACCAAGAAAAGAAGTTGACTAGTTCTAGTAATAAATATGTTTTAATTTTCTTAAAAGAAAATCAGTCCGATGATGAGTCAATGGGAGTGAAGGAATCCCTGGAGGGGTGTACTAAAGAGAAAAAATATCAATTGGAGGAGTTTCTATAGACATACAGAGGAGTGTTCCAAGAGCCCAAAGGGACACCACCTAAGAGGGAAGTGGAGCACGAAATCCATTTATTGCTAGAGCCCCCCTTGCTAAATATTGGGTGTGATTCAACCAAGTACCTCACCTTGTGGGTCACCCATAATAATTGTTCCCAAGAAGGATGGGACTTGGAGAATGTGTATCAATTGTAGGGTATTGAACAAAATTACACTAAAGAATCAATACCCTCTTCCTAGGATCGATGATCTATTGAACCAATTGCAGCATGAAAAGTACTTCAGTAAGCTGTATTTGAAATTAGGATATCACCGGGTACGAGTCAAAGAAGAATAATCTTGGAATACTTCCTTCAAGACAAGGAAAGGTCTATATGAGTGGTTGGTTATTCCATTCAGTTTATGCAACACACCGACTACATTGATGAGAATAATGAATGATGGTTTGTGCCCTTATCTAGATTCATTTGTTATTGTCTATTTCGTTGATATACTAGTTTATAGTTCTACCTGGGAGGAGTACATGTCACATCTTATGTAGGTGTTAGAGACCCTGAAGAAGCACAAATTGTTGTCCAATCTCAAGAAATGTGAGTTTTCTAAGTAGTCTTTAGTGTATTTGGGGTATGTGATCAGTGGGGGGGATCTCAATATAGATATCGCAAATATGGAGGCCATAATGAAATGGATAGTTCCTACAAATGTCACGGAAGTTAGGATTTTTTTGGGGAAACACAATACTTTCGGAAGTCCATAGCTTCATTTTCAGCGGTAGCTACACCACTCCACACAATAATAGCTAGTGGTAACAATTTCCAGTGGGGGAAGAATCAACAAAAGGCCTTTGATGAGCTAAAAAGAAAGATTAGTCAAGCACCAATGCTCATGCTACCAAACTTGTAGAATCTCTTCGAAGTGGAGACAGATGCAAGTGGGTATGTCATGACATAAATACTGATGCAAGGAGGAAGGCATGTATGATATCATTCTAAATTATTTCATGGGGAGGTTCTAAACTACCCTACCTACGACAAGGAGCTCCATGCCTTGGTAAAATATTTAAAAAAGTGGAAACACTATTTGATGGGAAAGGATACTATCATCCACTCAAATCAATAGCCACTACAATATTTTCAAGCCTAGAGTAAGCTACAACAAATTAGGCATTACAAGTGGATGGGGTTTTTAAAACAATTTCATTTGGTCATAAATTATAAGAAGGGTAGCACATAAAAGTTGGCATACATTCTTTCACGACCACCCACATCCAATATTACAGCTTTGGGAACTATGATGCACATGGATCCTTTTACCCATGATGCATATAAAGAAGCATACACTAAAGATGAGGACTTCGAAGAGGTGTTTCAGTAGCTACAGGGCCAAATTCATATAGAAGAAGATGATGCAAAGGATGACTATAATTTCCACAATGGTTTGCTCTATAAGCTTGACAAGGTTTATGTTCCTAAAGGTGAACGATTGCAACTTATCAGAGAGGCTCACACCTCCAAGGTTGCAGTACATTTTGGTGTTGGCAAGACAGTTACCAACATACAAAGGTATGTGCATTGGCCCAGAATGCAAGAAGATGTAGAAAGATATATTAGAGGATGTATACTTTGTTGTACTAGTAATGCCAGTAACATGAAGCAAGGTCTATACCATCCCTTACATGTACCCACTCAACCTTGGGAAAGTATTTACGTGGATTTTGTGGGAGGTTTACCAACAACTAGGAAGGGACATGACTATCTATTTTTGGTAGTTTACAGGTTCATAAAAATATGTATTCACATGCCTTGTAAAAATACCATCAACAGACAAGAAGAAACAAACAATTTCTTTGAACATGTCTGGGTGCACTTTGGGATACCAAGGAGAATCATCTTAGACAAGGATACCATATTTATCAGTGCATTTTGGATACATTGTGGGAGAATATGGACACTAAGTTGAAGAGGTCTACAAAACTCCATCCATAGACCGATGGGTAGACAGAAGTAGTCAACAAGACTTTGGTGCATCCGATGACCTAGGATGAAAATATCATCGATATACAACACTCTTATAAGAGAGCAGTCCACACTTCTACTAATAAGTCACCATTTGAAACATGTTTTAGATATTTTCCACATTCGCCCTTAGATGTTTTATATGGACATGAATGAGGAGTGAGGGAGGACCTCACGAGAGATGCATTAAAAGTAGAAAAAATTGTTGAGAAGATCGGGAAGATCCATTTTCAAGTACAAGAGACGTTGAAGAAGTCACGAGAAAAGTACAAGGCTAGACATGACCAACAAAGAATAGAGAGAACATTTAGAGTGGGAGATAGAGTATGGTTACAAATGAATAAGGAAAGGCTATATGATCCTGGTAAGAAGATCAGGACTCTACGGTATGGTCCTTTTGAGGTATTGGAAAAGGTAGGAGATAACACCTATAGACTCAATATACCCTCATACATGCACATTTACTCAGTAGTGAATGTGGAGAATCTCAAACTCTATGAGCCTTCCATGTTGGATTAGGAGGAGCAGTAGGTCCTACCTTTCATAGAGGAATTAGCACCAGATGCTCAAGAAGAGTTAGAAGAGGACACAATTTTACAGAAGTAGTGCATAACTACAAGATAGGGGGAGTATGACCTTTATAAAATTGGATTGAAAGGACAACTTCCAGGAAAAATAACGTGGTACTTCAGGGAGAAGGTAGAGGAAAAAATTCCTCACTTCATTTAGTAAAATTTTGGGGACCAAAAGCCTCCCTAAATGGGGAGGTATTATCCAGATTAGATCATTATATTATTTTTCATCTACCTCGATGTTTTCAGAGTGGAAAAAATTGGAGGGATCAACTTGCAGGGTCATTTTAGTGGCAGATCCTAGTTTGGAAAATTGGGGTCTAGAACCTTCCATATCCATTTCGAGGAATTAAATGATTTTTTTAGGTCTTGTTTTTCAAAACTTTCCCCCACCCCCTTAATGGTGTTATACATTCCAAGACCTTTCCAATGATGCACACTGTACATCAGTCGGAGGTCGCATGCACAAGTTATGCCTCTTGCAAGTTGACATGTTGTGTTGACCACCATGGTACGAGAGGATGCCACGTCAGCCCCCATTACTCATGCATATGGGGCTAGCCACATGATGAATTTCAATAATATTCTATAAGGTTCAAAACCCTACTACAATTGAGGGTTGACGAAGTAAAAAATATACCCCTAAATGGCTATCGAACTATGATAAATACCAGGCCACTAGGAGGACAAGGGGTTCCATTCTATGTTATAATTATATTTTGTTCTATAGTAGAGTAGAACAACTGGGAGTGGGAAATTAGAGAGCATAAAAAGGTGGTTAATGTTTTGTATCAGCCTAACGGGCCACAGGTCTTAGGTAATTCCATAGAGAGTGCCTTCTTCTTTGTACTTGCATTATTTCCATGCAAGAGAAAAGAGAGCAAATAAGCCTCACCTTCTAGTTGGGTTTTGTCCTGTAAGGGTTTCCAAAATAAAATATTTGTGTTATCTTGGGGATGGTGTGTGATTGTATTTTATTGTTCTCTATTTTATGAATTTTATCTATTTCATGCATAAGCAGAAAATCAATAACTAAATATTCTGGAATCTAAAGGAATTTAACCTTCATAGTGTAGATTTCCATTTTATTTATCATATTTGTTGTGACGAATTGTTCCAGTGGAATAACCACGACAATTTATAGATCAGAAGAGGATGTGGTTCCCTCATTTAGGGGATAATATTCTCATCTAGGGGATAATATCTCAGACCAAGGGGCTCCCTCAACATAGACAAACGAACTTAGGAAAATAAATACTAGGTGGGTGTGTAATNNNNACCCCGCGAACAGTACTAGAGAGTACACAATGAATGGTTCCCAACAAGAATCCATATTAGGTACACAACACGAAACATATAATACTAAAAAAGAGGTAAGAGGGAAAACCCCTCCTCAAAATACAATGTTGAAACACAAAAACAGTTGCTAGGAAATTGTGTCCTTCACTGCAAGAAGGTCTCACGGAAAGTGGAATTCATGCTCAGTGAAAGTATTCGTGAAGATATATGCAATATATTTAGAAGACGGATAATACTGCAAGTTGATGATCCCATCATGTATCATCTCTTTGATGTAGTTCATGTGGATATCGAAGTGTTTGGTTATGTTAGGATTTGATCCTAACTCCTCTTCATGGGTCATTAGTTAGTAGGATATGTTTTCTATGTAATAAAGGTCGACATTAGTTAATAAGGACTAATAAATAAAGGAGAATAAGTCAATGTAAAAATACCTATTAGAATCTTCCTCTTTTAGAAATATCTTCCTCTATAAGTTTCCTTAGAAGGTATAATTAGTATAAATAAGAGTAGGGGGTATTGAATATTTTGTCTTGGAGATTATTGTAATAGAGATTTTATCTATTTGAGGTTGTCCCCTCGAAGATGCAAGTGAACATTGCTATCTTAATAAAGGTTCTCTTCTTGGTGTTATTCTGATATTGATCTAGCTATAATCTTGTTGTTTCATTATTGCTTGCCAAATATTTATGTTCTGCATATTATATTTCATTTGGTATATTGCAAGTGGTATCAAAGCTCTTTACTGGGAAGAAATTGTGGGGTAATTTTTTTTTCAATGTAGAGACATATTCCATCATATTTAAGCTACAAAAATCTGTCCTTCCACGCATAAACCCATGATCAGGGAATCATACACGCATGAACTACAAGTGGTTCTTAAGCACACATTGTTGGCCACCCTTGTAACCCATGTTGGTACCCCTTTGATTGGTAGTGCATCAAACAACACCTGTATACGGATCAACCTAGATATCATGAATCCCTTCATAGATAAAGTGATCGATCGCTTGACTTCTATAGTGTCACCAAGGAGATCATTCGAGAAGATACTCTGTAGTACCTGGGTAATCGGGTAGTACGACTAAGGGTACGATATAGCCTCCTTAGGTTGGTGCCCTGAGATATTGGGTTGAGTACTACTATTCGATCCAACACGTATATAAGAGAGCTATAGCACAGGGAAACCCCTTTCCGGTAGATACCCTGAAAACCCTAACCCTTGGGACGACAAGAATTGATCTATCATAATGCAACTTGACCCCTACTAAATTTTTTCGTTGCAGAAACACTCCCTGCCAACATTTTTTATTATTAAGAATTTGAGAATTACACCACTGTAGAAGTATTCAAGGTAGAGTATAAATCTACAAGAGTAATAAAAAAAAAGGAGTCTGGGGCCTAGACGCACCCTTATTTGTGACCTAGTACATTGGATCCCTCTCTTCATTCTTCTCACAGTGGTACCCTTCACTTAAACCTTTTTTTTTCCCATGGTCCCAACCCTTTCCGGGACACCCTTATTTTCCACCTATCCCATTGGACTGCTCTCTTTGTCCTAATCACCCTGGTACCTATCACTTTTGTGGCCCTGATTTCCATCCCGACACCTCATCTACTACCTAAGCCGCTACCATGCCAACCACCCATGCTCAGACCCAAGAAGACTGGGATTCTAAGTTGTCCCGCTTAGAAAAATAAGTGGAATCCCTCCATACTTCCATACGTGTTGAATTCAAAGATTCCCTACACACAAAAGTCCAAGCAGCCATCCATGCTTCCATGCAACAATTCATGAAAGGTAAGAAAGTGGAGCCCAATGCAGAAGACCCCCAACATTCCCATCATGAGAATACTCATTCATCCCACTACCCTTGGGGTCATTGACACTCTTGGAATAAGGTGCCCAAAGTTGACATGCATAAATTTGATGGATCCAACCCAACAAGGTGGGTTTCTCAAATGGAGCAATACTTCTCCCTTCATGATATTTGGGATGATGAGACCAAACTCCATGTAGGGGTTTTGTACTTGGATCAAGAACTATGGTAGTGGTGGAAGTGGCATAAGAAATGTTATCCAGGCATACCCACTTGGAACATGTTCACTAAAGAAGTTTGTGCCCAACTTGATATGGAATCACATTTTTTGGGACGTCTCACCAAGTTGTGCCAAACTGGATCAGTCACAGATTTCATCGCGTCATTTAAACAGTTGGATATCTGAACTAAGGGCATATCTGATGCATTTTACCTTGAATGTTTTATTAGTGGCTTAAAGGAATCTATTTGGGCTCATGTCAGCATGCATCATCCTACTACCTGGTTCCAGGCATGCCAATTAGCACTGGAAGAAGAGACCATCCTTCAATCCCCACCCATGAAGGCTACATTCCTCAACCATCCTCACCTCAGATCTCACCCCACTCCGACACAAACCTTCAAGGTCCAAAAGGTATCTCTAGCAAAAATGGCAGAACGTTGCAAGCAAGGACTTTGCTACTATTTTGATGAAAAGTATTCACCAGGACATAAATGTAGAGAACAAAAGTTACTCCAAATTGATGCATCAACTTCCTCTCCTTATGAAAACATCCCATCAGATGAGGCTCTTGACCCATAGGAATCTCACCCAAGTGAGCACGCCGAATCTCCAATTGCAACCCCTATGGAACTAGTGGAACCTTCCATATCTCTTCATGCCCTCTCAGGTATTTCGGCCCCAGAGACACTGAAGATCAAGGACTACATAAAACATAGGATGGTTGTGGTGTTGATTCATAGTGGTCGCACCCATAATTTTATTCACCATAGGCTCATTGAGGAGCTCCACTGCTTTGTCTTCCCTGTTTCTAATTTTCAAATCCTCATCTCTAATGGTGGTACTATGAAGTGTGGGGGCTAGTGTGAGAATTTCAAACTCCAAATGGGTGATTATCATTTGAAAATCCACACGTTCTCTATTGCCATGGGTGGTTTTGATATTGTATTGGGTGTGGAATGGATTCACACTCTGGGACCAATAAAAATGGGTTATCAAGAATTATATATGAGCTTCTCCCAAGACGCTCACACCTACACCCTTCTAGGTCTCCAAGTGAGCTCCCCTGAAATCATCAGCTCTCATAGGATGGAAAAAATGTTGAAGAAAGGCCACCATGGTGTGATTGCTCAATTTCATGCCATTCAAGTCACTGAACATGCCTCTCAGGTAGCTCCTCCTAGCATGCAAATCATCTTGGAAAAGTACCCCAAGGTATTTGAGGTTCCCATAGACTTACCTCCCTCCAGGGGTGAGCATGATCATAACATCCCTCTCCTTCCGGGCACTCAACTCCCCAATGTACATCCCTACAGATATCCATTTTCTTAAAAAATGAGATAGAAAAGATGGTACAAGAATTACTGGAGGAGAGGGTAATTCACCCTAGTACCAACCCATATTCTTCACCAGTGGTGATGGTATTAAAGAAACAAGGTACTTGGCACATGTGTCCCGATTTTAGTGCCCTAAATAAATTTACCATCAAAGATAAGTTTCCCATTCGTGTCATTGATGATTTGTTCGATGAACTCCAAGGTGCCTATGTCTTCACCAAATTAGAACTTCTCTCCAGCTATCATCAGATCTGGATGAAGGAGGAATATATTCCTAAGATTGATTTCAGAACTCATGAAGGACATTATGAATTCTTGGTCATGCCTTTTTGCCTTTGCAATGCCCCATTCACCTTCCAAAGTCTCATGAAGAAAATATTGAAACCTTACCTTCAAAATTTTGTCCTGGATTTCTTTGATGACATCCTCATTTACAACCCCACTTGGGATAGCCACCTTCTTCATGTGGACAAAGTCCTTCACTTGCTACATGCCAACTAATTGTTTGCAAAAAGACCAAATGTTCCTTTGGAAATAGCAAAGTGGAATACTTGGGACACATTGTGGGTCGAGAAGGGGTAAAAGTAGACCCCAAAAAGATACAAGCTATGCAGGAGTGGCCACGACCAACAACCTTAAAGTGACTAAGGGGTTTTCTAGGTCTCATAGGATATTACAGGAAATTTGTCCACCATTACGAAAAAATTGCTAAGCCCTTGACTGACCTTATTAAGAAGAATGCATTTAATTGGACACCTGTTGTTGAGAAAGCCTTCACATAGTTAAAGAAGGCCATGTGCACTACTCATGTCCTAGTAGATCCTGACTTCAACAAAACCTTTGTGGTGGAATTATATGCTTTTGGCACTAGTATAGGCGTAGTGCACACACAAGATGGTCAACCTTTGGCATTTACTACCAAAGTGTTTAGTGGCCATAATATAGGAAGATATACGTATGAAAAATAAATGATGGCCATTCTCCATGTAGTGCACACATGGTGGCCATATCTTTTGGGACGTCATTTTCAGATCAAAACATATCACCATAGTATGAAGTATTTTTGGGAGCAACAATTATCCTCCCTAGAACAAAACAAGTGGTTGACCAAAGTGTTGGGTTATGATTATGAAATCATATACAACAAGGGAAAAGACAATATTTTCAATGATGCATTGTCAAGACAACATGAGGAGGATGGCTCCCTCTTTTCCTTATCCTTATCAGTCCCTGATTGGACTGAAGAAGTATGCAAAGAGTGGTTAACACACTCGACTATCTCCGGGATAATTAAACGCCTTCAGGAGGAACCTAATCCTCCCATCGGATACACTTGGTAGGATAATATTATCATATATAAGGATTGCCTGGTTCTATCACCTTCTTCCACACTCAAGCTGGGGCTCTTAAATGGGTTGCACTCATCAACTATTTTAGGTCACTCGAGCTTCCAAAATACCTATGTTTGTGCACATCGTTCTTTTTTCTGGGCAGGTATGAAAAGTTATATCCTTCACTTTGTCACCGAATGTGAGGTGTTCCAATGTAATAAAGGTGAAACTATCAAGTCTTTAGGATCCCTACAACCCTTACCCATTCTAGCATCTATGTGGACAAACATCTCCATGGACTTTATAGTGGGCCTTCCTAAAGCTGGGAACAAGTCCATCATCATGGTGGTGGTTGATCACCTCTCCAAGTATGCTCATTTTTTATCCTTACCCCAACCTTTCACACCGACACTAGTAGCACAAGTTTTCCTTGATCATATTTTCAAGTTATATGGCATGCCCACCTCTATTGTATTTGATCAAGACCCAACTTTCACGAACACATTTTGGCAAGAGCTGTTTAAATTGTAGGGAACCCAACTGAACATGAGTACAACCTACCACCCCCACTCTGGTGACCAAATGGAAGTGGTCAACAAATGTTTGGAAACCTACTTATGATGTTTTTCTTTAGACAACCAACACCAGTGGGTGCAATGTCTCCCCTTGGAAAAATGGTGGTACAATAATTCCTATCATACGCCCACTAAAATGACCCCATATGAATTAGTGTATGTCCAACACCCACCTACAATAACTACCCATCTTCTAGGCACATCAAAGGTCCAATATATTGATATAATGTTGCAAGGTCGAACAACCACACTAACGACTATGAAGGATAACCTCTACATGGCCCAAAATTGCATGAAGCAACATGCAAACCAACATCATTCATAAAGGTTTTTTTAGGAATGTGATCAGGTGTTTCTCAACCTCCAACCTTACAAACAAACATCTCTCAAAGCCCAGGGACATCACAAGTTGGCACCCAATTTTTATGGACCCTACCATATCATCAAGTGTATGGTTCAATGGCCTACAAATTGGCCCTTCCAGCTACTTCCAAAATCCATCCGGTGTTCCATGTTTCCTGTCTAAAGAAAGTGGTGGGATGAAATTGTAGGGTCCAAACCATCCATCTGGAATTAGATGAAGAAGGCTCCCTTTGGATCCAACCATAAGCAGTCCTCAATAACCGTGAAAATCAATTGCGAGGCAGAACTATCAAGGAAGTGTTGATCAAGTGGAAGAACACATCACAAGAGGATGCGAGAACCAACGACTATACTCCAACAATTTTCGCACCTTCAGACTTGAGGGAAATGTTGCTTTTGAATGGGGAGGGCATGTTAGGATCTAATCCTAACCCCTCTTCATGGGTCATTAGTTAGTAGGATATGTTTTCTATGTAATAAAGGCCAACATTAGTTAATAAGGCCTAATAAATAAAGGAGAATAAGTCAATGTAAGAAGACCTAATAGAATATTTTGCTTCTAGCAATACCTTCCTCTGGAAGTTTCCTTAGAAGGTAGAATTAGTATAAATAAGTGTAGGTCTTGGAGATTATTGTAATAGAGCTCTGCTCTGTTGGAGGTTGCCCCCTCAAAGAGGAAAGTGAACATTATTATCTTAATAAAGGTGCTCTTCCTGGTGTTATTCTAGTATTGATGTAGCTATAATCTTGTTGATTCATTACTTCTTGTTAAATATTTATGTTTTGCATATTATATTTCATCTGATATATTGCAGGTTCTCTGTCGTTGCACTAGATCTCAGGTAAACTTTAATGTGCTTTGATTGTCACACTAGATGATAGTCGATCGATGGAATAGGATACCAGTCTTAATGAGGAATTTTTGTAACCAAATGACCTGAATGATAATGTTGACCACACCTCTGTACTTGGCCTCTGCTAATGAAAAAGCAATAACTGGTTACGTTTTATTGGACCAACAAATGGGGACATATCCCAAACTAAGAACATACCCTCGGGTGGACTTGCGATCTTTGCTATAGACAACCCTATCTCAATATGTATAGTCGATGAGGTCCAATGTATATCCTGCTGCATAACGAATCCCATGACTAGTGGTACCTTTGACATATCATAGCATGCATTTGGTAGTTTTCTAGTGTAGCTCATGCGACTCTTGCATGTACCTAGAAACTACTCCCACTGCATATGATATATATATATATATATATATATATGGGTGATCCATATTTAGGAGCAGAAAAAAATTGATTAACAGACTGAATACAATAAACACAAAGATATGAAGAACAACACAGATATCCAGTGAACAATGTATTTTATTGAATAAATGAAATAGGTTGAAACTGTAAAACTGTAGAACTAAAACACTTGCTCGAATGGTGGTAGCTATCTCTGAGAAGAGATGTGGCTGCTACGCGCATCCTTCTGATTAGAATGATTACAATGAAGCTTCAAAGGAATTTTTAACATTATTCATGAATGCCAAAACCCTAGACATCCAAAAACTTAACCCTAGGAGATGAAACGCCAAAATTTATGTGGGCGCATATCGGTAAGTTGGTACCTAAACTTCATGGGGTCGTAAATTTTGCATACAACCTCTTTTTTAGGCGCGTGATAGCCTGTTGGAAAGGTCTTTTCGAGAAATACACATTACACCATCAAAATTTGACTCCATCTACATTTTGGCTATGGAGAGCCAAAAAAACACTATTTAGGGCCCTGGAAGTACAACAAGATGTGTTGAAATGAAAACATACAAAATAAGCTAGTTGGATTAAGTGGGAGGCCACCAGTATCCACCTGGAAGATGTGTATGGATTTAGATAACCCCGGAAGTGTAGAAATCACAATTACAAAGAAGTACAAAAGAACGTGATGAACTAAAAATTGTCAAGAGGAGCCAGTTGGAATAGGTGGGTGGCCACCAATATCCACCTGGATCAGTCCCCCCCCCCTTAGGAAGCAGTGGTCTCCATTGTGTTGAGTTCCCCCATCAGGTGAGGAAACTTCTATTGAATTTGGCCCCAGGTGAGCCACTTTCCTTGGTGGAGGAGCTACCCTACCTTGACAACCCGATAAAGATAGATCCTCTATTGGTGAGTGCCCTTGACCTGTGTGTCCACTATCTGATCAGTGGATGCTTGTTCCATGCAGCCAAAGTTGATATATGTTGGTGTCAATTGTTCGACAATCTCTGAAGTGTCCAATAATGGTGGAAAATATGGTCGAAGGAGGTCCACATTGAACACTGGGTGCAAGCTAAGGAAGGGTGGAGTGTTGAGCTCAAAATCATTGCTACCCATAGCCTTGGTGATGGTGTAAGGCCCACAGCGAAGTGGGCAGAGCTTCCGATGGGGCCATGTAAGATGATCCTTCTGCAAATGTAACCAGACCTTGTCTCCAACCTGAAACTGGTGTGGTACCCTGTGTTGATCATGGTGTTGCTTGTACTTAGCATTGGCTTTCTACAAAATCTCATGGACCTATTGGTGGATGTGTTGAATTCGCTCAATGAATATGGTGGCATTATTGGTCTCAGACTGAACATGGGAAGAGTTTGTCTGTGTGGTTGCAAGAGGTAGTGCAACATCAATGTCTCAAACTGAACATGGGAATATTTTGTCTGTGTGGTTGCAAGAGGTAGTGCAACATCAATGGGACCCAAGGGTTGGAATCCCAGTCCCACCTGATATGGGCTATGGTCGGTGGAGCTATGGAGAGCCTTGTTGTAACTATGTTGAACATAGGGAAGACTCTCATCCCATGTATGTGGATGCTTATAGTTGTACATGTGCGGTATGTGCACAATCATCTGATTGACGACCTCTATTTGGTCATTTGTTTGGGGGTGGAAAGCAATGGATTTAGTGAGATTGGTTTCCAATAGTGACCAGAGACTCAACCAAAATGTGTTGAGGAACTTGTTGTCTGGGTCAGAGATGATGATCTGTGGTATCCAAAAATGGACCCACACTCATTCAAAGAATAGCTTGGCAGTATATGTCGATGTGATGTTCTTCTTGCGGGCTGTGAGGATCGCCATTTTCGAAAACCGATCAACAACCACAAATACATAATCATTTCCTTGCTTGGTAGAAAAAAGGCTAGACATGTAATCCAACGAGATGGATTCCCAAGGATTCTCGGGGGTAGGAAGAGGGGTGTATAATCCTTGCTTCTTGATGGATGGCTTGGAAATGGCACATGTAGTGCAAGATCTGATATACTTGTTGACGTCCTGTCGAAGTTTTGGCCAATAAAAATGTTTCTGGAGAACGACCACCATTTTCTCCATGCCAAAATGTCTTACCATCTGACTATAGTGGGATTCCCAAATCATATTTGCATGCTCGCTTGCAGGAACACAAAGATGGCCCATAAGGCATAACAACCTATCCTAAATGTGAAAATCGATGAAAATCACACATGTACCCAAGAGATGATAGGTGGTGGCGAAGTCTGGATCTTGTTGATAAAGTTGGGGCCACTCAGATGCCTCATGTCCATAGGAATGGAGCACAGTCATGAGTGAAACCATGATAGGTCGATTAAGGTAGTCAATGTGGTCCTAATGGATCTAGGGAACATCACAGAAGTTTTAGAAGTGTCCTAGAATGCACATAATCGACCCAGGACGCTCAGAATGGCTTCAACAGACAAAAAAAGGCAAAAATCAAAGTTCCCAAAAATCAATTAAAATGGCACGATCATGAAGAGCACGTCGCAAGATTTCCAATGGCGCAAATAGCTCATCAAATGGAGTCACTGATCAAAAGTTATAAGCGGTCAAATTTATGGTCAACCCAACCCAGTGAGCAGGGATGAGTCAGCATCCATAAAACCTACGTGGAAATCACAAAGAGTGACACGTGTCATGATGATGTCAGCATGCCACATGGCAGCACCAAAGGCTGCCACGTGTCACTCGAATTTGGCCTTTTTAGGGCACCATGTGGACCAATGAAAAAGTGCCATGTGGCACCACCCAGAAGGTGGCACATGTCCAGGATAATGCAGAGATGACGTCATAACACATAGGTGGGAAAATCAGAGGCTTCCATGTGGCCCAATAGGGAGGTGCCATGTGGCATCCCCAAAATGAATAAGGAGGTCTTGTGAAAAAAATAATTAAAAATATATATATATGGAGCCCAGCCAAATATGGCGGAAGTTCCACTATATTTAGTATTTCCGCAAGATATAACCTCTGCTAATGTGTCTTCCATAAATAGTTAGCAGTTCCACCTTTTTTGGGGGTATATGCCAAATTTGCTGCCAAAAATAACATTCTATCGTTTAAACTGTCGCCAAATCCACCGCCAGAATTAGCGGAGCACGCCAACCATGTGTTAAAATTAGGAGTCAGTGGGATTCGACCCCAGAACCTCCTTAACAACCAATGTCTAAAGTTAGCTCCGCTAACCATTTGTCCAACGACCTCATCAATGCTTAACTGCCTGAGAATTTCTATAAGGGCATTTCGGTTCAGAGTTCGAAGAGGCAGAAGACTCTGAGCACAAGAGTGGAGCACCCCCGTACGGATTGGTACAGACTTTACAACCTGGTACGGAATGTACGTGTCACATACCCACTACCTCAATCAAATTTTCCTGGTCTTCTGCTTAATCATAACCCCCAAATTACCTAGGGAGGCCTAGCACAAGCTAGTTCTTTTCTCTCTCTCTCTCCGTTCCCATGTGATCGCGGGTCATGATCACAGTTCAAATAAACGCAGTGTCTTTTGTATTTCGCGCCTCGACGCTATAGTGATGTCGAATAGTTCGACTCTGCAACCGCCGAACCCTGACAGGGATAGCGACCGACCAATAGGGACGAATCCCTCAAGGGTTAGCAATTGGCCAATAGGAACAAATCCCAACAGGGCTAGAGAACAACC
>SNQJ01S0073716.1:24138-37570 GCA_010110895.2 Picea sitchensis
AGCTGCACCAGCTCTTCCTCCAAACCTGCGCACAAGACTGCAACTGCAGTGCGCACCAAACTGCAGAACTGTAATTCTGAGATGCTGCAAATGAGAACTGGTGCCTTGTATTTATAGCGGTTCTGCCAGTTTTGCTGGGGTCGACTTCTCCTTCTGGATAAGTGTCTATTCAATATATTATTATAATTTTTGGCCGACTTCTTCTCTTGGAGGCTAATAGCCTAATATAAATTATCTTCTTGAGCCGACAAGGCTTCTAGGGTTATTAGCCAACTCATTAGGGTTTCTCTTGCTTCTCGGAGTCTTCTATTCTCGTCAGGTTCACACGTGGGGGTAAATACCTCCCGCAGCTACCATAATATTAACATAACTCCCAATGCCTATTTATTCAATGCACCTTTGTATTGATTTTCATAATGATCTTTATCTAAGTCATGTATTTCACCATTCATAAATTGGAAATCTGGCCAATGTCTTGACACATTCTCCACACACTTCCCATGTCTTCTGAATTATTTGGATGCCTTCCTTTTCAAACTGAACACTACACCAAGAATATAATTTCGTGGTATGAATTAGTGTTAGCAAAAATGTCGCAGTCCAAGTTTTACTTAAAGGTAGGAAGCTCATTGGGTATTTGTGTGGTACATAACCTTTCTATATCCATACCTTGCCATATCCAACCTTGTCCTGGTCTCATACATGACTAGATTTCTTGACATCATTCCTATAACGAGTTCTTATCTTTTATTTCTTTGGTTATTACCTCATAACCAAATTAACATGACATGCTACTATGTCAGTGTGTGCATTCAAAAGATAAACATATTTGATAACTATAACATGCCCCTAACCTTTACCACACCTAGTAGTAACTTATTCCTATTAATGCATTTAAACAATACCATACCGCGTATTATAAAAAATCAATTTGGGGAAATTCTTACTAAATTTCCCTTTGGCAATTATGCAACATAATTTCAAAAGAGAAATACTTACCAGCATAGATGCCATTAAATGAATTTAATGCTACTTGATTAGCTGATGACAGTAGAAGCTCACATGCCTCTTTATCAGTCTTATAATCAACATTCCAACTTTCTATTGCTTCCTTCAACATGCAACAACATTATCAACAACACTTGCAAACATGCAAGCATTCTCACTTATCGTTGTCCCAAAAAGCCATAACATACTTGTTGCTACAGTAATTTCAACAACTTCTTTCTCCCTGTATCACTTTTCCTTCTTTATCCCAGAAGTCTTCAATTCTTCTGGATTCCTGATTTTCATGTGCTCTTCACTGTAACCACTATGCATGATTATTTCTGACCTGAGCACTTTCTAGCCAAATCACTCTCGACTGCCTTTTCTTTTCCATCCAAATACTAAACTGATATTAACCTTCATCTTTTATTTATTTCCTGGATCCATCTATCCCAACTCATACTTGGATGAATTATAATTCCAATCATGATGTCTTAAAGAATTTGGATCTTCAACATCCATTTACTTTTCAGACTGAACTACTTCAACTCTTTCTTGACTGAATACTTTAGTATTTGAGTTTTCTTCCACTCTTCTCTTTTCCTTTCCAACTAGACTCAAACTTGGCTTGCATAACCAATCTCTATCATGCTGTAAGGATGCACATATGCCTCCTTCTCTAGCTGCATAGAATTAATTAAAAGTACTTAATACTTCTTTTAATTTACCATCATAATTTCAAGTGATACTTCCACCCCTTGGAAATGTTACTCATGGATCTATGCCACTTGAGATGGATTCTTCTCAGGCACCATCTCTTTTTCATTCAAAACCATGCATAGAACCATTTTCTTCTTCATGGTTCCTTACTGACTCTCTATAGAGATTCATTTCACTTTTAAGTCTTTCTTGGCTTTGACATCTCCATGCTATTGTGGAAATATGATAAGCCTAAGGGAGCTAAGCCAACACCTAGGAACCATATGCTAAGCCTAAGGGAGCTAAGCTCTTTTGGCTTTGGAGCTCCGAAACTCTGGGACTTCAGGGTATTGCCTACCCTACTAGTCACAAACCGACCTAAGGTGACTGAGAGTTATAGTTACCTATAAGGTTGATCGGCATTGGGTGTTTTCCCTAGTGGTTAGATGAACCTGTATTACTGACTAAACCGATATCCAATCATCCATCGCGAAGTAGCGCGAGTCGTCGATCGAGAATGTTTGGGGGTTCCCTCAGTCGTTGGATCTACACCGAGACAACCTCAGTGAAGTTCCACTTCGAGAGAATGGATATGCTATGGAATCAATATCCCCGGAAGTCGAAGTTACAAAGTAAGGAGAGTCGTATATCTGGGGAGATCGTTGGAGTCTCGCATAATGTCTGATCGCACAGAAAGAGGGACTCACGTATGATACTTCGATGAAGTCCTTCTTTGGGAGAACAGAGTGGCAGTAAGGCCAAAACCCCCAAAGGTCAAAGCCGTGAAGTGACCAGGACCGTAGATATAGGGATCCTTCGAGTTGTTTCCTAGCCATTGGATCTATGACAAGGTCAGCCCGACATTGACCACTTCGGGAGAAACAGGGGGAGACTCACCTCAAGATCCTCGAAGGCCTAAGTTAAGAAGTAACATAGGCCGTGGATCTAGGGGTTACGTGGAAGCATTGTGAACATAGGATTGAGGGACTGGGAAGGTGATTAGTTGGGCGAAGCGATGTGCCAACCTCACCCAAGGTGATGTGGACCCACTTGGATATAGCACGTGATACCCTATGTATGGGCCATGTGTCCTCCATGTCTTGTCACATGTCCCCTCCAGTAACTAATAGTTCTACTGATATGGAGGGAGGTGTATTCAGGACCCACCAGTAATTACCGTTGAATCTAGTACGTCAGTCCACTAGAGTGGGCCCCTTCAGGAGTCTGGGACTTCAGGAATTCGGGTGTTTGGGACACAACATTATGCACAAGGTGAAAGGCCTAAAGGCCGGAGCCACATGGAATTATTTCGGGACTCTAGGCTCCAGAGGTAAAGAGTGCAGGAAGTAAAAAGAGGCGTTCAACACCGAAGTGTCGAATTCCTCTACATCTGGTATGTTAGAACATATGCTCCCAAAAGGGCCAAAGGCCGGGGCTACATGGCAGCACCTCAAGATTTCAGGATTCCAGGACTCCGGAGGATTTGTGCACAAAAAGGAAAAAGGGGCATTCAATGCTGAAGTGTTGAACGCCGAACTCCCCTGCAGCGTATGTGTCAAATGAAGATCAAATCCCATTGCTGGATTGGACGGTGGATGGACTTCCACCGTGGATGTAGGAGCTTGAGGATAGTACGAACAAGATGGATCCACATGGCCCTCAACCAGTGAACGCCCGAAGAACTTCGGGAAACCATAACTTGCAACCCAAATATCGGATTTGAGCCTGGCAACAGTCATTAAAACACTACGGGTGAGTAGAAGAGGGTGAAGACCTTAGATAGAGGATTTGAGATGTTAAAGAAAGTGAAATTTTGATTCCCCATCCCTAGAAAAGGTACTCAGGGGTCAAGTGTGTTACAAATTGGTATCAAAGCATGGTTACAACACTTGGCATGATTGGGCTCATGGACGAGTCACTTAAAAACCTTATTTAAAGGACTTTAAGGGTGACACCCTATCTTACTTCTTTCCTAATGAATCTGGTTAAACTTTTACTTTAGAAAATAATGAAACTTTCTACTATGTGTGCATTTAAGAAATATGAATTGTGTGATGTTCATGAACTAATAGACCGTTGGCTAACAATAAGTATTTTGTCATCATTGAAGCAATCATTAAATCGCGGGAAAACTACAAGTATAAAGGATGGTGACGTGCCATGAAGTGGGGGATGGATCCCACAATAGAGACGAAGAATATGACGAAAGGAGGGCGGTGGAAACCCCTACGGATCTGGATGAAACTGTAAGGAGCATCATGGCCAAATTACATAGTTGCAAGGTCGATAATGAGAGATTGATAAAGGAGCAAGAAAAACAAACGAAAATTAATGCATTCTTGCTGTAGAGCTTATCCGATACATAGAGGCAGCTGCAGCATGGACTCGCAACGAGTCATGTGGACCGACGACATACGAAGAGAAGCCAGATCCCACCTAAGATACGAAAACGTGGTCCCATAAGTGACCACACTAGGAGGAGTACATTGAGGAAGGTCCAACCTGGAGGCATGAGACACTCATCGGGAGAGTCCTCTGGAGAGGAAACTGGCAACTCCAAGGGATCTTCAAGTAGAAAAACTATCTCACATTCTCAAAGGAAAGGAAATAAGCGAAAGCATTTTAAAAGTCATGATCTTGAAGAGTTCAAGAAAGCTAAACCACCTTCTTTCGATGGAGAGATTAAGAAAGGGGAAGAGGCAGAAGCTTGGTTGCTTGATTTAAAAAAGTACTTAAGAGTCCATGACTACTCTGAAAACTTGAAGGCTTGAATTTCCATATTCAACCTGAATGGAAAGGCTTTCGTTTGGTGGGAAGACCTTAGGAATGTGAAATGAATCCATGAGAAGGACTTGCCATGGAAACAATTTGAGAAACACTTTAAGAAGAAGTATTTGTTAGAGAAATACTTCGATGGGAAGACTAAGGAGTTCTATGAACTTAGGCTGGGACAACTCACCATAGAGGAATATGTCAATAAATTCCTCGAGTTGTTGAGGTATGCACCCTACATAAAGGATGAAAAGGTAAAAGTGCAGTGATTTATTAGTGGGTTACCTCAGTCCTACCGGGACAGGATTGAGTTTGATGAGCCAAAGGCCTTAAAAGACACTATCTATAAGGCAAGGTATTGTTATGAACAGTCCGAGAGTCAAACATAACCTCGCAAGGACTAGAAGAAGAAGAGTAGTTCGAGATTCAAGAAGAAAGGGTTTAAATCCTCAAGATTTAAGAACTATGGGAAGGATTCTAGGATGAGCCTTCCTACTAGAAGTGTGTATCAACAAAATTTCTCCTCCCAGAGTGGAAATAAACCTTTTGGAGCAACCCCAAGAAAGAATGATAACCCAAAGAAAGAACCCTTGAAATGTTGGGGTTGTGGAGAAGAACATATGTTGAGAGATTGTCCACACAGACAATAGACCAATAGGATATTATACAACATCCAAGAAGCTACCACAGACAATGATGTGGCTAGGAGCATGCCACATATTTATGTAGCCTTGGATAATAAACAAGCCGATCACCAAGCCTCAGTGGTGGAGATGGAAGGTATGATCGCCAACTGTCTAGTTTCTATTTTAATTGACCATGGTTCTAATTTGAGTTATGTGGCCCCTCGGACTGTTGAGAAGTGTAAACTGCAACCAGTTAGAGATGTTAATCCATGGTTGGTACAACTAGCTACTGGAACCAAAAGAAAAGTAGCATAGGTCATACCAACTTGCCAATTCATTATGGATGGATTGCCCACCCAAGCGATCCTTAACATACTTCTCCTAGGATCTTATGATCTATTGGTTGGTATGGACTGGTTATCCACTTATAAAACTAAGTTGGACTGTTACCATAAAACTTTGGAATGTGAAATGAAGAAGGGAGAAAAATAACCCTCCAAGGGATTCATAAGCATGTCTCAGTGAGACGAATATCAACCCTTCAAATGAAAAAGTATTACAGAAAGAGATGTCCTCTATATGCAATACAAGTGTTGGAATCTATTGAGTATGACAAACCAAACCTAGAGATCCACCCCATATTAAGAGAGTATAACGATGTGTTTCCAGAAGAGGTACCGGGTCTACCTCCGAGAAGATACATTGACTTCTCCATAGAACTTGCACCAGGAGCAGTTCCAGTGTCTAGAGCGCCTTATAGGATGAGTACACTAGATCTAGTTGAGCTCAAGTTACAACGAAAGGAGATGATGGACAAAGGCTACATCCAACCCAATTTGTCTCCATGGGGAGAAACCACCTTGTTTGTGAAAAATAAAGATGGCACACTCCGACTGTACATAGACTATAGACAACTCAATAAGACAACCATAAAGGAAACGTATCCCTTACCAAGAATCGATGACTTGTTTGACCAATTAAGGGGTGCTTCCATTTTCTCAAAGATTGACTTAAGGTTTGGATACCATCAAGTCCAAATCAAGGATGAAGACATCCACAAAACAACCTTCGGGACAAGATATGGTCACTATGAATTTGTGGTGGTGCCATTTGGATAGACCAATGCCCCCACCACTTTTATGTGCTTGATGAATAAGGTACTCAACAAATTCATAGATAGATTTGTATTGGTTTTCATTGATGATATTCTAATCTACTCCAAGAACATAGAGGAGCATGAAGAACATCTTAAATTAGTGCTTCAAGCAATAAGAGAGCATCAACTCTACGCTAAGTTTAGCAAGTGTGACTTTTTCCAAAAGCAAGTCCATTACTTAGGCCATGTTATTTCTGAAGATGGAGTGGCAGTAGACCCTAACAAGATCAGATCTATCATGGAATGGCCTACCCCAAAGGATGTATTTTATATCAGGTCCTTTATGGGCTTAGCATGATACTATAGAAGGTTCATAAAAGGATTTTCCAAGATTGGTTGTCCAATCACCGCCCTTCAGAAAAAGGGGGTTAAATTCACTTGGACATCAGAATGTGAAGAAAGATTTCAAGAACTGAAATACCTTCTAACCCATGCACACGTGCTGAAGAACGCAGACCTTGATAATGACTTCCTCATGTGTACAGATTCCTGTAAGGAAGGACTCGGAGGAGTCCTTATGCAAGAAGGGTATGCAATTTTCTACGAATCCAGAAAATTGAATGAGCATGAAATCAATTATGTGACCCATGATCTAGAGTTGCGTTCCATAGTGCATGCTTTAAAAATGTGGAGGCATTACCTCCTAGGAAGGATATTTGTACTTATGACAGACCATTGTGGGCTGAGGCACATGTTTGACCAACCGAAACTCAATGATAGACAAGCTAGGTGGATGGCTATCCTTAGTGAGTTTGATTTCGAAATCAAACACATCAAAGGAAAGGAAAATAGGGTGGTTGATGCCCTTAGCAGAAGTGTGAAAATGATTCACCTGGAAGTGGTAAGAACCTGTGAAATGTATGTCAGGGAGAGAGTCAAGAATGCACAAGAAACAGGTGCATTTTTCAAGACCGTGATGTCATACCTAAAGCAAGAGCCCACAGGGATAAAGTATGAAGGCTATCAGATGCTTGATGAAGGTTTGTTGAACTACATAAATATATTGTATATTCCAAGTTGTGACGACTTGAAGAGGTTCATAATGGATGAACTACAAAAGAGACCATATACCGGTCATCTAGGTTATCAAAAAATGATCACGACCACTAGGAAAAAATTCTATTGGTCTGGATTGAAAAATGACATAGCTGACTATTTAGCTAAGTGTCTAGAATGCCAGGAAGTTAATGCAGAACACCGACAACCAATAGGGTTGTTACAACCTCTACCAATTCTAGAATGGAAATGGGAAACCATCTCCATGGATTTCATCACCAGATTACCAAAATCGGCCAAGCAGAATGATGCCATCATGGTAGTGGTGGAAAAATTGAGCAAGTCTTCTCACTTCGTTCCGATCAAGTCAACTTGCAAGGAAATATATATTTCCAACTTCTTCATGAAGGAGATATTCAGACTGCATGGCATGCCTAGGGAGATTATATCTGACAGAGACACAAAATTTACTTCAATCTTTTGGAAATCCTTAATAGCTGGTTTTGAGACTAAATTGTTGTTTTGCACAGACTATCACCCTCAAACTGATAGACATACAAAAAGAGTGAACCAAATATTAGAAGACATTTTAAGGATGCATGTAATGCACCAGCCTAAGAAGTGGGAAGACTACCTGCCATTGGTGGAGTTTGCCTACAACAACAGTTATCAAGAGTCATTGAAGATGAGCCCTTTTGAAGCCCTCTATGGTAGACAGTGAAAGATTCCAATCAACTGAAGTAATCCAGTGGATATAATTACAATCGGACCCGACATGCTGAAAGAAATGGAACAACAAATGATTCAAATAAAGAAAAATATGAAAAACTTCTTAGGATAGACAGAAGAGTTACGCCGACATAAAGAGGACTCCCAGAGAGTTCAAGACATGAGACCTTGTATATATCAAAGTTAGACACATGAAGAGTTCCTTGAGAATGGGATCTTGTGCCAAGTTGGCACTCCAGTATTGTGGACCCTTTGAAATCTTAGATAGAGTGGGACCTGTAGCCTATAGTCTAGCACTCCCTCCCACAGTGAAGGCACATAATGTTTTCCATGTTTCATTATTGAAGAAATATGTACATGATTATAATCATATAATTGACTGGTCTGTGATTCAGGTGGAGCCAGAGGGAGAGTTCCTTCCAGAACCTCAGTACATACTAGACAGAAAGGAAACCTCACTCAGGAACCGAACCATTACACAGGTCAAGGTGTAGTGGAGACACATTGGCCTAGATGAAGCTATGTGGGAAATGGAGGATGCCATGAGACATGCATATCCCTTTTTGTTTACTTCTGTATATACAGATCACATTGACAGATAGAACATCGAGGACAATGTTCCTTTAAGGGGGAGGGGATTGTAACACCCTTGTTTCCCCCAGTTTGTAAATATAACTATATTGGCCAAGAGATTATGGAAAACTTGATATGTGTGAATGTTTGATTTGATGAACCTTTGTATAAAAGGTCAATGGATGTAATTTCTGTTATTAATAGAAAATGGATAAGTGTTGCATAATTGCTGAAATGAGGGTTTTCCAAGATAGACTATGGATGCTATGAAAGAGATGGTGAGGGGATCCAGAAATGGTTGAGATAACCCCCACAAAACCAGTACCTTGATGGATTTAATTTCTCTGAACCAGAATAGTCCTTTGACCCAGGAACGAATTACCAGTCAGGATGATAGGTGGGAAGACCTCCTTAAGAGTTAATGAGGGGATGGGGCAGAGCACCCATCTGTAAGGATTTCAGACCTGACCACAGACTGAGAATTCGTGCCACACCCAATCTTGCTAAGGAAGGCAAGAAAGGAAGGCGGGGTGGGCAGAGGAAGGCCTGCAAAGAGAAGAAAGACTAATATCTCAGGTTCGAGAAAGAACAAAGAGAAATGAGTGTGTTCTGGTCACAGGAAGTGGCTAGCAGAGTTATGATACAATCTGATAAACAAGGTTGGTGAGTGACTGAGGAAGTACTCAGGCAAACCTCCTTGCTTGGTATAGAGAAAACCTATTTCCAAGATCCTATTGGAGGAGGAGAGTAACCTCCGTCCCTAACTGTTGTTGAGACGAAAGAAAGAATTCTCTCGCAGAACATCATGGTCTAGCTCAAGGGTGGTCAGTGGTAAATCCATTAGGAGTGAGTGAGCCTATGGTTGGGTGGAAACATGCACCCCTTTCAGCAGTCACATCACGTCTTCTAGTTCTGATAATTGTTTTCATAACTTGTGCATTGAAATGAAATAATGAATGAATGCATGTATTTGTACATCTCAGAATGGTCTCTGTATTGAATGATCAAGATATGTGCATGCATTTATCTTCTTGTTAACTTATGCTTCTGATTGATCAAGCTATGTTTATGCATTTATATTCTTGTGAACTTATGTTTCTGATTGATCGTCTATATTCCCCAACTTAGCCCTCAAGGTGTCGTGGGACGTAAACCTGTAGGAGGGCTGAGATAGAAAGCATTGCGTCAATCTGGCACTACCATCCTGAAAGATGATATCTTCTTCAGACTCCTCGTTGTGCTACTGAGATATTATGCCCAAGTCCTTAACAAATTTATGATTAAGAGATTCGTGTTTAACTCGTGAGAGTTTAGAAGGATCCATATGACCAATACCTAGGAACCCTATGCTAAGCCTAAGGGAGTTAATCCCTTATGGCTTCAGAGCTCCATAAGTTTGGGACTTCGGGCTATTGTAGACCCTACTAGTCATAAGTCGGCCGAAGGCGACCAAGAGTTACGGTTACTTGTAAGTTTGACTGGCGTTGGGCGATTTCCCTAGTGGTTAGAGGAACCCGTCTTACTGACTAAACCAGGATCCAATCCTCCATCGTGAAGTAGCGCGAGACGCCAATCGAGAATGTTGGGGGGTTACCTCAACTGTTGGATCTACACTCAGACGACCTCAACGAAGTTCCACTTCAAGAGAACGAAGATTCTATCGCATCAATCTCCTCGAACGTCGAAGTTACGAAGTAAGGAGAGTCATAAATGTGGGGAGACAATAGGAGTCTCGCGTAACCGTCTGATGACTTAGAATGAGGGACCCACTTACGGTACTTCAGTGAAGTCCTGCTTCGGGAGAACGAAGTGGCAGTAAAGTCAAAACCCTCGAAGGCTGGAACCGTGAAGTGACCAGAACTGTAGATCTAGGGATCCTTTAGGTTCTTTCCTAGCAGTGGGATCTACGACAAGGTCAGTCCGACATTGACCACTTCGGGAGAAATAGGGGGAGACTCACCTCAAGATCCCCAAAGGCCAAAGTTACGAAGTAACAGAGGCCATGGAGATAGGGGTTATGTGGAATCATTGTGACCATAGGATCGAGGGACCGGGAAGGTGATTATTCGAGCGAAGCGATATGCCAACGTCACCCAGGGTGACATGAACCCACTTGGATACAACACGTGCCACCCTAGGTATGGTCCAAATGTACTCCCTGTCTTGTCACATGTCCCCTCGAGTAACTAACCGTTCTGTCGATATGGAGGTAGGTGTATTCAGGACCCATTGGTAATTACCGTCGCATCTAGTACATCACTCCGCGAGAGTGGACCCCTTCGGGATTCTGGGACTTTGGGAATTGGGGCATTTGGGACACAACATTACGCGCAAGGTGAAAGGCCCGAAGGTCAGAGCCACATGGAAGTGTTTTGGGACTCCAGGATTTCGGGGACTTCGGAGGTAAAGCGTGATGGAAGGAAAAATAGGCATTCAACACCGAAGTGTCAAAGCACTGAAGCGCTAAAGTGTCAAATTCCTCTACAGCCGGTATGTTAGAACGTATGCTCCCAAAAGGGCTGAAGGCTGGGGCTACATGGCAGCACATCGAGAGTTCAATATTTCGGGACTTTGGAGGATTTTTGCACAGAAAAGAAAAGGGGGCATTCAACGCCAATGTGCTGAACGCCGAACTCCCCTGCGGCTTATGTGTCAAATGAAGATCAAATATCGTTGTTGGATTGGACAGTGGATGGAATTCCACTGTGGATGTAGGATCTTTAGGATGGTATGAATGAGATGGATCCACATGGCCCTCAACCAATGATTGCTCGAAGAACTTCGGGAATCCATAACTTGCAACCCAAAGCTCAGATTTGAGCATGGTAGCAGTCATTAGAACGCTACGAGTGAGTAGAAGAGGATGAAGACCTCATACAAAGTATTTGAGATGTTAAGGAAAATGAAATTTTGATGTGCCATCCCTAGAAAAGGTACTCAAGGGTCGGGTGTGTTACATACATCATGTCCGTACAACCACGTTTCCTCATATGAGCCAACCATGTGTCCATCCGTACAACCATGTGTCAATTTTTACTGGTCCAAATCGACTCCTAAAAATGCCAAATCTGGTTGCCACGTACGCCTTGGTGCTACCACATGTCCTGCTAATGTCATCTTCCACCTGTACTACTGACGTCAGCAATATAGAATGTTGACTTTGACTTTTTCTAGTTTGACCTGAACTTCAGATCATGATAACTTCGCCATACATAGTCTATTTTCGAAAAAGAATATACTGTCGGAATTGGCACAACGAGCACTACACAATGGCGTTGGTTTCGTATGAATCCTAGAACTTCATTTTTTTGTCCTTTCTAGATCCATTTGGATCATTCCTCCCCACTGAGACTTTTTGGTCCTCCAAAAAGGTTATTACATCAATTGACTACATCATTACATCAATCGATTAAAATAAACAACAAATAGCCTAGACTCAACAAAACATTAACTAGACTCAGTAAGTGATTTCATAAATCAAATCAATTTTATTACATCAAGTAAACTAGAAATTGACTCGACGACACATTTACATATGTGGCATAAAATATGCCCAGTTCCAAGCATATGACCCATCTCCCGCCGATGGAATTTCGCGGTCGTTTTTCTGCTCCGCTGCATCATCCTTCTTCTGCTCTGGCACTTCAGGAATTTTGGAGCATCTCAACTCTGGATGTAGCTTCCAACAACTATATTCACAATTCCCATTCCTTTGAAAATGTGAGAAATAATTTCATGCTTGAACGAATTTGATGAATCCTTGCCGAGACTGAGCTGAATCCTCGCTGGATTTTCCCGACTCTTGTCTTGGTTGCGCTGAATTTTCACGCGGATTCTTCTTGACCTGTAGTATTACATCATCCTGTCTTGGCGTATTGCTTGTTGCCATGGTCTTCTTTCTGTATACCATTTGCTTCCAACATACTACAACACAATGGTTATGATTGTTGCAAAATGTACATGGAATTGTTCTTTTTATAAGTTCCATGACCCTAACATGTTCGCCATTAAAGGTAGGTGAAGGATATTTATACCTTTCGACCATTTTACCTTTCGTTTGTGACTCACTATTGACATCACTGCTGGCTTGAGATTATTGCTTTTCTTTACGAGTGCGAATCCATGCTGGTTTTACTTCTAGATGTTGATCCCAACAATGGTCAGCATTGTGTCTGAACTTCTAACAATGTGTACAACAAACCTTTGGATTGTTGTCATCAATAGACTCTTATGCGTATCCCAATCCTTTATGGAGTGGTCGTTCTCGCACCTCGATAGGTTGAGCTCTGCCTTGGCCATGCTTTCCAAGACCTTTTCCTTTCATGTAGCCAAACTTGGATAACATCTTCATACCAATTCCTTTGGTGTGTTTTTGAAAATTGGCAATATCTTGATTGCCTGACTCCAATTCCTAATCAACTATAGGAGACGTTGGAGTATACTAAGTACTTTCCATTGGCGAGGAAAATATGCCAATGGACTCTCCTACTCACTGCTCCTCCACCATAGTAGGAGTGTATGAATCCTCCTCATATGATTTCCCACTGAATGGATGAATTTCATCATCCTTGTAGGACACAAACTCCTAACAGAAGGAATTCTTCCAACTGGAATTTATTTTGTTGCTAACACCATTGTTCACAATAGAAGAAAGACATGTACATTAGGAAAGAACGGTTCAACTATGAATAATTAAATCATAAATGCTTAGTACGAAACTCTTTGACTTGTATAATCATTTGTTAAAGAGGGTTTTAAGGTTCTTTATTGGGTGAGTGAAAGATACCCTAATCACTCTGTGGCCCTTATTTGAAGGATACTATATAAATTAAAAAAAATCTTACTTATGATTAGGAGGTAAACCTTTCCAAAATGTGAAATCACTACAGAAAGT
>SNQJ01S0073717.1:0-16510 GCA_010110895.2 Picea sitchensis
TACCAAAATCCCTTTCTTGGTTATTGTTTTTCTTGCAATAATTTTGGTCATAAGCATTAGATTGTAGAGCTTATGCAAGAAGTGATCATATGAGAATATAAATAGAGGTTCTTATAAAACCTCAAAAAATGATTATGTGAGCAACGAAACCAAAAGTTCTCATGGGTTTGTTGATAGAAACTACAATTCATTTGCTCCCCTACTTGATGACAATACTGAATGTTATAAGTGCAATAACTATGGGCACATAACATGTGACTGTAGAAGCAACATAATACGGTCTCCTAAACAAAACAGGGAAGAAGATGTTCTTACGAAGCATAGCGAATAATACACAAAGGTGTGTAGAAGGAAGAAAGAAGAACCAAAGAAGGAAGAATGTGGACTTTCAATGTATGCTCAAGGCAAAGGAAGCCAATGGTACATTGATAGTGGATGTTCAAAACACATGACAGGGGATCAGAAAAAATATCTCACCCTAAAGGAAGAAAAATGAGGCAACATTACCTTTGGGGATAATGCTTCTGCAAGGATAGCTAGAAAGCGTACCATTAGTCTTGATAATGGAAAGACTAAAACAAAAAATGTATTGTATGTTGAAGGGTTAAAACACAATCTTCTAAGTGTCAGTCAAATGCATGATCAAGGTTACAACCTCACATTTCATTATAAAGGATGTGATATAAGGAAAGAAGGTTTAGGAAGATTAGTGGAAACTGCAAATAGAACCCTAAGCAATGTATACATTCTCGATGAAGTCAAAGGAGAAAAATGTTGTATTGGGTCCTAACTGCTGAGCAAGATGGAATATACCAAAGGAAGACTTGGGAAGAATGAATAGGGTATTGTTGTTCCTATTACACCTGAGAAGAAGTCACCAAGAACAAGTCTTGGATATGATGTTTCTGTTGCCTCCCTGCCTACACCTGGCCTTGCTACAACTAGGGAAGTTTTATTTGTTGTAGGTGGAGTTTACATTGGTTTTCCATAAGAGAAACCCATTGTTGACTGTGTTGAATAGATTGATGAGTTTCTTGCTTCTCACATGCCATAATTTGAGAATATTGTTACAAATGACATTGTTGCTGATGTGCTAGGTTGTTCTACTTCTGTAAGCTAACCAAAACTTGAGCCTACATACTTTGATCATCCAACACAAAAATTTGTCCCATATCATCATCCTCTTCATACAAACTGAAGGAATGACAATAATGCTTTCAAAACTTTGCAGAAAAGACATGAATGACATAATTGTGGATCAGTGTTGACAACCAGGATAGATTATGGTTGGATTGATGCATGGTCGTGGCATAGTTTAACCAAATGTTTGAGGACTTCCTATCGTTGTGTATCATAAGCTGTATAGTTTTGCAACAATCCTCTTACTTAATGATGATTTCCTTGGAAGTGTTCGACCGAGGCTTGATCTGACATGACAATAGATTGGAGTTTCCACTAGGATATTGGTCGACTGAGGTCTGACTAGACATGATAGTCGACTAGAGTTTTGACTATATTGGTCGAATGAGGTTCAACCATACATGAAAGTAAAATGAATTTTCGACTGGGATATTTGTCGGTTAAGGTTCGACCAGAGATGACAATCGACTGGACTTTCAATTGAGTATTCGTTGATTGACTTTCGACTGTGCTGTGTGCGACTAGTGTTTTCGATGATAAATATTACTACTACTTATCAATCCCTCAATTGTATTTAAGTGGGGGACACTACTTATCGTACCTACTTAATAGAGACTGATTGACTGGCCTGTGTTGTCTTGTTTTCTAGTCGACTGACCAACTGGGACTGTGTTTTGGACAATACTTTTGCAACCAGTTTTGCATTAATCAACGTTAGTGGTGACAATGTACTTCAGTTTTCTTTAGGACGATTGTTGTACCATGTTTGATCAACTTTTTAGTGAGAACAAATTAAGGGGGGCAAGCTGTGTGCTATGTAATTTTTTTTCTCCAAGCTGAGTTGGGGCGGGTGTTGGAACATTGGGTTCCTTGGTAAACCTCACCTTGTCAGATTAAGGGATTTGACCATTCTTTGGGTCCAATCATCGACTAAACTAATGGTTGACTGTGTCCACATTTGGATTCCAGTTCCACTTTTTATGGACAATTACAACCGATGCAATCTATGGTTGTTTGGTTGGTCCATATCCAAACCTATTTATAAACGGTCCCTCAGATCGGTCTATAATCATCGAATCATGAAGATCATTTGTGCTTCAGTGCAACGATGTATTTAGACACCACCACTTCCTTTAGATCCTTTGTTCCCCTCTACGGTTATTTGTCTGTCCCAACAGATGAAAGAAACCTTCCAGGATTATTCTGTGACCATATGTTATTCCATCAATGAAGAGTATAATGAAGAAATACATGGCTAGTATGATTTAGAGGATGAGTGTGATGATTGGTATATGGATAGTTGTCATTTTTGGGATGATAACTATTTTCATCTTCTATTTGATGACTCTACTCCACCTTATGAAGATAACCTCATGGAGGGAAGTCAAGATTTGGTTATGACTACTAGTTTTCAACATGCCTTTTCTCCAATACTAGTGGGTTATGTGGATGCTTTCTTGAATATGGATGGATGTATACATTACCTAGGTAAGATTTTGGAGGACCATTTTCAGTCAGCCATTAAGTTCAACACTTGGACATGGGGCCCAAGTTTAAAGTGGAGCTTATGGGACTACTTCAACACGGTGACTAGTACTTGTACATGGAACCTTGTTTCTTTGGATTTCTTCAACATTGTGGTCAACACTTATCCATGGGACCCTAGTATATGATTGTACTTCCTCACAACAAGCGTTGAGGACAACGATTTTCTAAGGGGGTTGGAATGTAGTGTACTTAGGGGAATAAGAATAAATTTATGGTTATGTATTGATATGTAATGAAGGCTATCATTAGTAATAGTTCCTATGTAGTAGTGTGAACATAACTATTGTAAGAGGGCTTACTAGAAGCTTCATTCTCTAGAATATTTTCATGAGGCAGATAGTATTATATAAAGAAGTACAAGTAATTTAATGAAGCATGGTGAAATTGATTGTAATTGATAAGTAAGGATTGATTGAGAAGTGTTTCCTTCCTTAAGGAATGATTAATCATGTTACCCTACCTCAAGGGTTTTCTCTCTAATTATTATGTTCATTCTTGTGTGTGTATGATTTGGTTTATTGTTGAAATTAAGAGTTTCTCTTATGTTATACTTTAAGATTTACTGAGCACATAACAAAAGGGTTCCATTGTTACTTTTATTTGTAGTGGCATCTCATTCCTTTTTGTAGACTTTCCCATTCCTTGGCACTCATCACATTGTGATACACATTCTTTGGTGTCCTTGTCAGTTGTTGGCTAGTAGTACCTTGTTTGAATAACTTTGTAGGTTGTCCTCTTTGCTACAAAGTGGTCCCCACAATGTTGAGCATGTCAAACATGTACTATGTCATGTATCTCATCTTCCCAGATGAAGAAATGCAATATTTGTTCTAGTTCAAGATTGAATAGATAGCTTCTACTTTATGTGTATGTGGCACTTTTTCTAACAATTTTGTAGCATTATTTGTATGTAGAGTGATGATGAAAATTTCCTGTCGGTAGATAATTTGATATGCTAGCAAACCATGGGATTTCATTAAGATTGAAAATAGGTGTTCATTTGGAAATGAGTCATCAATAATTTCCCGATCTACAATATTTTTTAGTTTAGACGAAAAAACATGCAACACCATTTTATTTTATGGGTTTGTCAAGTATGGTCAAATCAAATTTTTGTAATAACAACAACCATCTAATGATACTTGCATTCAAAATTATTTTTTTCATTAAATATCTGATGGATGAATGCTCAATGATAAGCCCTAGAATTGCTAACTTTTTCTCATCCATTGTTGATTATTTTACCTTCCATAAGCCCTCCAAGTTCTCAATTTCATACATGAATTGTTGCTATAATTATCAATTATTATCCATTTCAATTTATCTAGTATTTTCTTGTGAATTGTTGTGTTTGGCATAGTTATGAGATCACAATGATAGGATATTTTGGTTTCATAATTAACTTAGTCAAAAGGTGTCATTTCCATATGCCATGGAATAACATGATGCCAAATCCTATTCTATAGAATGCCAACGAATATGATTTTTTAGCCTCTTGCCTAATTAATACCGACAAATATGATTATGTATCCTCCTACTAAATGCTACTAGAGAATACGATTTCATAGTGTCTTACCTAATAGGGATAATGAATTTGATTTTGTAACCTCCCGTGGAATGTTGCTGGTGAATTTGGATGGACAAATTTTGTATGCTTGTGCTGTAGAATTTATAATTATCTCAAAAGAATGGATTCTATAGAATATATTACCAAGTTAATGAGCGTATTATAGAATACACAACTATGTCAAACAATGGATTTGTGCTAAGGAATGTGTCATAAAGGTAATATTTATTATATAAACCCATAGTCCAACATTATAAGCATTTGGAATGTGCCTCTCACAATGTGGCATAGTAAGCATGATGAAAACTATCTCATGGCATTCATGCATCATGCTAGTAAATTTTCTGGATAAGAATTGTGTGTGAGGTTTAGCTTTTGATGTCCCTGATGATGGGTGGAGTGTCCACTCAAAACGTTGGACATTTCAAAACCTCACACATAATTATTATCCATAAAATTTACTAGCATTATGATTAACTATGGAAACCTACATACTCGAAGCCATGCATCAATTCAAGTAGTTACAAAAATCAAGTAAAATTGGCCACTTCTTAGATTATTCATGATGACCAATAACATATCGTTGATTTGTAGAAATTCTATTAGAGGGAGCCACAAATTTCTTGGGATCTATTCCATGAGATATCTAAGCTCATACTTGTATTTAAATTAAGTTCTACAACCTAGGATATAGGTTAGCAATGATACCAACAAGAGCTAGGATCAATTTTCCTTCATTTGACATTGTAATTTCAAATTCATTGAAGCTATTGTGAGATATAATTTATTATTTCCATTTTCCTACTATTAATAACATTTTTGTTTGAGGGATTCAATGCCTTGGTTTCTTCAGAGTAAGGGAACGTTCTAAAGCAAGAAACCAATGGTTGAATCCCCTTTAGCCATAGATTATATTGCTTTTTATTTAATTTCTTAATCATTGTAACTTTATTTCATTGTTTTTTTGTATGTTCATTACTATTTTTATTTTATTTTGCAACTACATATGTTCAAGAATCCATGGATTCTTCAACTGCATGTTACATGGTTGAAGAATTCATTGTGCATTCATTATGTAGCTGCAACTACTTTTGGATTCCTCTTCCAACATTCCATGACCATGTGGTTGGCTAAGGAATCAATGTATTGGTGTGAACACCACATTGTAGAGTAGATTTTATACTTTCCATAGAATTCCTACTTTGAGTGGTGTGTGGTTCCTCTTTCAACATGCCATGATCTCATGATTGGTTGAGGAATCAATTTAATTTATTTCATGAGATTAGATTTACTTTCTAGCAATTGTATTTCAATTCCTATAAGGTAAAGGCATTCCGCAATAGTGAGTTGAAGTACAAAATGGGCAAGACTTGCCTATGGAAACTCATGCCATAGAATACCCACACATGTATTCCATACATAAGAAACATAATTTATATTATCAACACATAGGACCAACAATACACAGTTCATTCAACAACACTTGAAGTCTTGGAGGTTGCATTGCCCATGCAGAACATTTCACAAGCTTATGTTCCTTAGTTGATAATTTAAATGCAAGTTGGGGATTTAACTTCTTATATGTTGTTGTAATTCTTTGAATCACCACTTTTTGGCACCATTTTTGGGGAAGTGCTAAAATATTCAAGGAAGAAAGCACTACTGAATGTGGATTCCACTATAAAAGGGAGAAGGAACCAAGGTTCCTAAGAGTTTAATTTTGCAAGTGGTTTTCTTTTCTGTATTGAGTAGTTTTTTTATCTACATGAATTCATGTAGGGATAATTTAGTTCACATTCATACAAAAAAAATTGAAAATTTGTGTAGGGCAAGTAGAAAACATTCATTCGGGGATATGGAAACAACAAGAAAAAAGTCATCTCTCTTTCATTGCTTTGATTTTGCACCACTATGAATAATTTCAACGTTGAATAATAGTTTGGCTCCATGTGTGAGTTATCTTCCTTATGTTTGTCCACTTCATTCAAATTTTTTTCTTATGACCAATATTGAGTATGCACAATCTAACTTTTGGTTTAGGAGAAACTATTCACTCCACCTCACTCCATGTCATCTTGCATTCCTTGCTGGCAGCCATTGCTATATTTTCTTTTAAAGTTAATGACAACATAAAATGAAAGATATTAGGCTTTTCTAATCTTGCATGCATTATACTTGTCCCGTTGTGAATCAACTCTTGACCTTCTAATCCATCTCTTGTGATGCATTAAATGCACATATATGTAAGTTGAACATGAATACCTATTGCTATAGAATGCTTCTACATTTTTCTTGCTATGGAATCACTTGTTACTGTATGTTGTTAAATCTTAGTTTGATGAAGAGTCATTTGTTGCTTCTGTAGTTGTTGAATTTCATCATTCATGCAATCCTATTTCAACATATATGTCATAATTATGAAACATGTCATGAAAATCCTTTGTTGTCACAAACTACATCCATTACCCTAATCATAGATTCCCACCACTTACATTGCAAGCCTCCACTCAATACCCTAGATAACAACACACTTTGTCTCATTATCCTTAAAATACTGTTTGGTTGAAATATTAGTGCATACCATGCATAAATCTAGCCACAATATTAACAAGAAGATTTGTTGCCTCCTCCTCAATAAAATAAGGACCAACAAGCCCTTTTCTCAACTCCTTAGCATTATGACTCCTTGTTGAGTCTACACCAATTCCAATAACAAGTGAGATGGAACTGATAAGTGAGTTATTTAGCTTGTGGAAACTCTAACCTGCTATAGAAATCACCTCTTACATAATCATACTAAGAAGAATGTATTAGCCTAGATTTGAATTCTTTAGAGCAGCTATAAAATCTTTGTGTTAAAATGATCTTAAAAAGAGGTTTACAAGGCTACAATAAATTCTTTACATAGGGTTTGACATTGCATTTCTATTTATGTCAAAATTTTAGGTTGTTTTAGGTTGCATTTGTAAACCATCGTTAGATAAATCTTGATGTAGAGGGATTAAATTCTTTATAGTTAACTTCTTTGAAGGGAAATTAACATCATATTGACACTTCTCAACGTTCTTAAAAATCACATCCTCAACACTTGCTTAGAAAATTAAGCCCAACTCTTTTCGTAGCATTTTGAATTGAGGAAATTGCTGAAACATAGTCAAGACAATAACATTTTGAGGGACTAAATGGAGACATTTAAAAAAACATGCTTATAATTTGTATGGTCCTCAAACTCTATTTTTCAATCCAATTTGAATCACTTCATTTTGATATTGTATGAAAAAATTATCCCCAAAATAATGACTGCTTCTCCCGAAATATGCATCGTGACTGTTTCTTAGCATATTTGGCATATCAATTAAATACATTTTTAAAACATATTTTTATTCGAGAGATATAATAATCTATTTTCATATCCCACTAGAATCATGTCATTTTAACATCTAATGAAATAGTTATGCCTAAAAGCATAATAGTTGGTCCAAGCTGGAAATTGAGAACAACTCTTTGATGTATACTATTCAATATCATATTTGACATATCAAATCAAAGTGTTTTTAAAACCTATTTCTAGTGGATATAGGTCCATGAATTCACTTTAAACTACCATTGGAATCATGCCAATCCAACCTAGAAATTGCAAATAGTTTTGTAATACAAGATGTTTTTTTAGCATAATTGACATAGCAATTCAATGCACTTTAAAAACATATTTTATTAGAGATAGATATAGAAATCTAATTCAATTTGACTTTGGAATCACTTCAATTTAATATCATAGAAAACAATTATCATTAAAACATCGTTGGGGAGTCCGGTGAGTCTCAGCTAGATACCACTTCTCAACATGTTAAAATATGAAAACTAATTAATGAATAATTTTTAGATATGCTTTATATGAATTATTTGCAATAATTTTTTTTATATTTATTTGAAAAAGAAAGTCCCCATATCTCTCTTCTTCCATAATCTCACCATATATTGTGAACAAGTGTTAATATATCTTTGTAGGTCACCAAAGGGTCAACTAGGTCACAAATTAAGGTGTAAATCCCAACGAGGTGTTGCAGATTTCATGGCATTTAGCTTTTTTTTTAATTTTTTTTAGGTGGGAACCTTGCTGGAAGGTAAGGGTGGAGATTCTGTCTCGCCTTTCTAGTTCTAAGATGCTGGGAGGCTTAGCCACTAGAACTATGATTGCTCTGGACAAGTTTTGTTCTAGAGACTGGTGGGGTCCTTTAAGCCAGTAGCCCCTTCCTCGTTCTATCCTTTAGCGGTGTCCAGGTATCCTGGTGGTGCTCCTACAGTTACTGAAATGTGAGGAGGCGTTATTACTCTCGTGTTTATTACTTCGGTCTTTTCATAGTCCTTTCTTGCAAGTCCTACTATTGCGATCCATTGTGGATGCCACTACATGTTTCATAACGTTTATTATTGGATGTATTGACTCGGATCATACAGGCCTTTCTTGTTTTTATTTATGGGGGATGTCAAATTTCCACCGGGAGATGAGCCAGGGGATCCTTGGGATCACCCTAGCTTCATATCAATGGTAGATGAGTTGTGTAGGAATCGAGGCATTCACTCTCACGTAAATGCGACGTCATTGCTTCCACCAACCCATGGTGCCCACTTTCCTTCGTCCCTCGAAATTATCCAACCTCTTCCCACTATTCCGGTTCTCTCCAATGCTCTTCTTGTTAAGGAAGCTCGAAAGCTATACACACGGAGAGAAGGTTGTGCTTTTATCTGTGATAAGCAGGGTCAACTGGAATTCTTCCAAGGCATCTTCTGGTGTTTTTTTAGAGGAGAGACGATAGGTGGGAAGCTCTGCAATGAAGACAACAGGACCAGTGGAGAGGAAACGACCATCTATGAAATGCAGTCAGAAAGTTTGGAAACCGAAGAGAACTAAACGTTCTCTGGTCCTGGGAATGGACGTCGGGTTGGAGGAATCTTGTTCACTAGCACTCTATGCACTTGTTGGAAGGTTAGCATATCGTCATTTCTGTTTTAGATCGATGTCAGCTTGGATGGAGGCCAGCTGGGCTCCTATCCTGGGTTATACCTCGAATCTCTTTACGATGCCAAGGGGGTGGTTCGACTTTGTTTTCCATACCCAGGAGGATTCCAACAGAATCTTAGAAGGTTTTTGGGATTTTGATGATGGAAGTATGATGCTTAAGAGATGGCGAATTAAGTTTGATCCGACTATAGAGTACTTTATATTCCGACACTTATGGGTTTTGTTGCCAGGGCTCCCCCTTCACTTATGGAATCACAAAGCCTTGAAGGCTATCGGGAACGAGTTGGGACGCTTCATAAAAATGGATGAAAAGGCTCTGAACTCTAGTGACAGACACATGGCTAAGATTCTCGATGAGGTTGATATCCATGGTGGACTCTTAGAAACCTTAGAGATAGATTGGCGAGGTTTTATTTACAAACAACATCTGGAATATCACGGAGTACCCTTCCGTTGCACTTTCTTCTGCTAGATGGGACATTTGAAAAAGGACTGTCAAAATCCTTTTGGTTTTGTTCCTGAGGAGTCACCGGAAGAAGAACCTGGCTTCAATGCTTATCCGACCGAGTTGGAGGACAAAACGCAGGACAACTACACAGACTTGTAGGATCTGGAATTCCCTCATCAAACTACTTCTTCTTTTATGGGTAAGTTGCGTCACCTTGTTGCTACTCTTTATAGTTCTTTGCCTACTATGGAAAGGGAGAAAATCAATACTCATTTTACTGATAATGCGAAGTATAGTGGGACTCCGGAGCACCATGAATATCCTACTGGTGCGGAGGAGGTTTTTCTGCATACTAATGTGCTGGGGGTTTTTGATAGACTTGTCGATAGGGTGAGTGAGAGGCAAAATCCTGGACCGATTGTTTCGGGGATGCCATATCTAGCCTCCTCTAATGCAATGGATATAGCTTTGAATCAGTTTGAGCCTCCTTACAGGTCGAGCTCTGCCCTTCCCCCTAGCAGTAAAGATGATGAATTTACTCTATCTCCGGGGTATGGGGAGTCTGAGATGAGTGAAGCTTCTCTTGAAAATATTGTGTCAAACCTTGGTACTTTTAGGGAGGTTGTTAGCCTGGTACTTTTGCCTATTTTTTCAAATAGTGATGAGGTGATTGTTGGGGCACATGGTTCTTCGTTTTCTGACCTTCCTATCCCTGCAAACTCGGAAGAAAAGTCCTTTGCCTGGTCTCGGGGTTTGGGTATGGAACTGTCACTGATAAAGACTAGAAGCACTCGGAAAAGAGCGAGACCTATTCCTTCTACTGCATCTATTTCCAACACAGCTACTGGTGACCTTGGGGCGCTTAGAGGATTAAATCCCTAGCTAGGGTTAAACCATGTTAATGTTATCCCTAAATATTCGAGGGGTTGGAGGGCCTCTTAAATTATCCTCGATGCGTAGGCTCCTCTCTACAGTTTCACCCCATATCATTTTTCTACAAGAGACTTTGACTTCTGATGTGAAGGCAAGGGATTTTTTGTTTACTTTGAAACCAGACTGGTTAGTTTGTGCCATTAGTGTTATTGGACATTTTGGTGGAATGTTGGTTTCTTGGGATCCTCGGTTTTTTTCTTTCTCATCGGTCCTTACGTGTGGAGGAATTCTCTTGACAGGTTACAGTTTGGCTGACAAAAGGAGATTTAGTCTTCTGAATGTATATGGTCCATGTTTGGATTGTAAAATCTTCTGAAATATATGTGTGGAGAAAGGTCTTTTGTCCTATTCGGATTTAATCCTGGCATGGGATTTAAATTTCTCTATGGGCACAGATGAGATTTGGGGACTGAATGCTGTCATTGATCCTTTGACTTCTTTCTTTAAGGATTTATTTGCAAATACCTCTCTGGTGGATGTGACTCCATCACAACTGGTGCCGACGTGGCACAATGGTAGGATGGGGGACTCTATCATTTCTAAGCGACTGGACATATTCTTCGTGTCAGATGATTTACTTGGACCATTGTTGAGATATAGATCGTGGGTCGGTTCGAGTTACCTATCAGATCATGCCCCTGTCCTTTTTCAGTTGGATATTAGGTTTCCTAAGACTGTGTACCCTTTCAAATTTAACCCGATATGGCTAGAATACCCATCCTTCTCTGCTTTAACTCGTGAGGTTTGGCTTGACAATCGTCTTACTCTCTTGGAAGCTCCACAACAAAGGCTAGTGGAGAAACTAGCTTATATCAAGAGACGAGTAAAGGTATGGGTGCGACAAAAGATGGTCATAAACAAAGAACGTTTGAACAAAGTGGAGAGCGAATTGGAAGAACTAATGTACTCGAAATTAAATAGCCATACCAGTAATGTTTTTGAAATACATTGTTAACAGTTGGAGGAAGTTCGTAATAAATTATTACTAGATGAAGAGGAACGCTGGAGCTAGAAAAGTAGGGCAACCTGGATCAAGAGCGGGGATAGAAATACTAAGTTTTTTCATAGTTATGATAGTTATCGAAGGAATAAGAAGTACATACGGGAGATTGCTAACGAGACTGGTCATTTGCACTTGGGACATGAAGCTATCAAAGTGGAAGCAACCAATTATTTTGGGACCTTTTTTAAGGAACACAACCAATCAGATATAAGGAAAAAATTGGAGACTATTAAAAATTATCCGAGGATGGTTTAGGATGAAGATGTTCAATTTCTGGAAAAGGCCGTTACTTTGGATGAACTTTTAAAGGTTCTAAAAGGGTTTACAAAAGACAAGAGTCCTGGGCTGGACAGATGGACAATTGAATTCTTCCTTTACTTTTTTGATTTGGTGGGACCTGATCTTCTCGCCATGGTCGAAGATACAAGAATCCAAGGAAAAGTGGTAAGGCCAATCAACTCTACTTTTCTTTCTCTAATACCTAAGCAAAATCGACCACTAAATTTCTCTGATTACCAACCAATAGCACTGTCCAACCTGTGTTATAAAATTGTAACTAAGATAATAGCCAAGAGAATTAGACCCATTCTGTCAAGGTCTCTAGCAGAGGAACAATTGGGTTTTCTTAAGAGCTGTCAGATTCTAGATGCTATCAGTACAACACAAGAGTGTCTCCATAGTATAAAATCAAAGAAACTTCAGGCCATTATCTTGAAACTAGATCTTAAAAAAGCATATGACTACATAAATTGGGATGATTTAAGATTAGTTTTGATTAAGTGTGGTTTTGGTCATGTAATGACTAGATGGATTATGGGATGTGTGTCATCAGCCTCTATGGCTAGTGAAGCATCAAAGTTTATAAAAAGTGAAAGAGGCATTTGCCAGGGTTGCCCTCTATCTCCACTTATTTTTATCTTAGTGATGGAAGGGCCGAGTCTCTCTCTCAACAAGAGCTTACAAGATGGTAAGATTTTTGGTATAAAGGTCTCTCGTCTGGTAAGAATACTTCATCTTTTATTTGTGGATGATGTGATTATAATGAATTCTGCATCGGTGGACGAATGGAAGGAAATTCATAAGATATTAAAATTGTTCTATGATGCTACTGGCCTGGAGATAAACATCAACAAATCTACTTTTCTTTATTATGGTGTTCATCCAGAAGTTTTAAAAGATCTGACAGATCTGTTCCAATTTGGCTCTAAGTGTTTATTGGAGGGTTTTAGTCATTTGGGTTTTCCCTTAAAGGTTAATAGTTACAAGGCGGTTGATTGGCAGTGGCTAATAAAGAAGCATGGACAACAAATTTTTCACTGTTGCAATCGTTTGCTCACTTTTGGGGGCAACTATGTTTTAATCAAGGCAGTCTTGGAAACTCAGCCAGTTTACTGGATGACACTTATGCATATTCCTATCTCTGTTTTAAGTCGGATCCGTAGGATATCCTTCTCTTTCCTTTGGTCGAGAAACAATTCCTCTACTTCCTTTCACCTGTGTAATTGGGAGACACTTGTGAAGCCAAAGTGTTTTGGGAGATGGGGGTTCAGAAATATCTTTTGTTTTTCTTGGGCATTAGTGGCTAAATTGTTTTGGCGAGGTTTTATGCAGCTGAGAATATGGAACCGTGTTTAAAGGACAAATATCTACCACATTTCCCAGTTATTACTTGGCTTCGATTTGTTGCTCTTACAACACGGGTTGGATCACAAACTTGGAAAGATCTGCTTAATGCTCTTCCCTTAATTGTTAGATGGTTGGCTTGGAAACCGAGGAATGGGGCAGACATTTGGATCGGTAAAGATGCGATCCTGGGTATGGGAAATGAAGATTTTATTTCAAACGATTTGATACAACACCTAAATGAACACCGGGTTCATTACCTTTACCAAGCGAGGAGAGCCATTGCTACCGGTGTATTTGTTGCAAATTGGGTTTCTAGTATAGACTTGGGGCTGACGGGTACTCTGACTACATAATGGGATATTTATAGAAGCCACTTGTTGGATACGGGTATCCTTCCAACAGATAAACATGACGAGATCCGATGGACAGGCGGGGATGGCACATGCATTATATCTACAAAGAATTTTTATAATTCTCTGGCTGTGGAGCTGTGGCAAAAGAACAATGATCTAGTGAAAAGGAGAATCTGGTCTTGGGGGTGTCCTTTAAAATTAAAACTTTTTACTTGGTTTCTTATGGAAGATAAGATACTCACCTAGAACAACCTTCTCAAGCGAGGCTGGCATGGTCCTAGGTATTGTTATTTGTGTAAAGGTAATGAAGAAACAACTATCCACCTTTTTTTCCATTGTCCTTTTACGATATCCATTTGGTGTAATTTATGTACTCATCTTAAATTTCTTAGTGGCTAGACGGGGACAACTCTAAAGGACTGTTTTGAATCTTGGTGTTCTAGGAACACAAATTTCCCTACTATACCTGCTTATATTTGTTGGTTTGTTTGGAATGAAAAGAATTTAGCTATATTTGAATAAAAAATTCCTTATGTGGAGAAAGTTCTTTTTATCTCTATAGCTGTTGTAGCGAGTCTTAAAACAAAAAGCCTGGAATCTGCAAAAAGAAGAAGTGGCTATAGTCTTCAGAAGAATAAAATAACGGGCTTGTTTGATGGGGCCTCACAGAGGAATGGAGATATACGTGGGGCTGGGGGAATTATATCCCTCAATGAGAAGATTTCTTATAGACGGCCCCTTAATTGTGGAAAGGGTACGAATACAAGAGATGAACTCTTGGGGGCTTGGGCTATTCTCACCCTAGCCCATAGGTTGGCGATTACATATATTCTCATCCTTGGAGACTCTAAAGTTATTATTGATTGGCTGAACAATGTTGGTTCCTTGCAGGTTGGCTCTATCGAATGTTGGAAAGAGAGGGTGAAAGAACAAAATAAGATTTTCAATACAGTTACCTTTGATCACATCTATAGAGAAGATAATCAGGAGGCATATTCTTTGTCCAAAAAGGCTCTTACAGATCCACCGGGAACCATTATCTACTATCAGCTTAACAATGGACATGAGGGACCTTCCTATCACTTGAAGTTCTTCTAGCTTGGAGTTTCATCTTTTTTTGGTTTTTTGGAGCCTGTAGAAGTTACAGAATTATTGGGGGCACTGAATTATGGAGACTCTTCATACTTTTATGTTAAGTGGAGCAACAATCTCTTTTCTGGCAACAAAATACTCTTTTTCTTGGTATTTTCTGAATAGATTGTAACATAATATTTTTTTTGTTATTGCTATCTCAGTTGGAGTATTATGAAAAGGTATGGCCTTGAAATGTAAGGAACTATTGACAATGTAAACTGATTATATTATCTAATATAATGCACAATTTTCATGTGGAAAAAAAAAACTAGGTCAACTTATCCGTTGAGGAGTGATTACTAAAGAGTGTTTTTTTTTTTCTACAAAATTGATAAGTCACCAAGGAATCCTAAAAGTGTAAGGAAATTTTCTACCGAGTCCTTAATATAAAAATGTATGTAGTACAAGTTCCCAAGAGTTTGTTGTATAATTGGTCAAGTTACTAAACAAACAAGATAAATATTTTCCATGAAGTTCTAGATGGACAAACTATATGACGAATGAAGAGTTGATTATAGGAAATAAATAAAAAATTAGTGCTAAGAAAAAAGGTGTACCATGCTACAAAATAAAGTATCCATCAATAGTATTCATCTTCCTTATGATGAGGGCATTACTACTTAAAAATAATTCAAGCATACCTAATGTCCTTTTCTATTACAACAAAATGTATGTCAATTTGATCTCAATGATATGCATACATTTTCTTACTCAACTCATACAGAAGATTCATTCAAAGAAAATGTGTTTACATATGAAGATAATGTAGTCGTCCTTGTTTTGTCAACATGGAATACCTAGGAATTTGAAAGTTTAAGAATTCCTTCACCTTCTCATGAATAAGGAGCCACCATTCATGAAAAATTTCACGCATAGTTGCAATCTCCAACATTATACAACAACTTTGAAGAAATCTAGAATTGTTGAGTGTTAAGGGAACCCCTACCTACAGTACTAGAGAAACAATAAAACCATATTAGAGAAAAATATAAGAAAAATAAAGAAGAACCAATATTCTTATAATGAAAACCCCACAAGGCATTATAAGACCTTGGAAATGAACTTGTTGGTGGGTACCCCTCTGCAATAAAAATAATTTCCTTGGGCGAAAAAATCCTTTGGGGTGCCTAAGGATAGTCAAAACTTAAAAACCAACTTTTGGCATATTTCTATTGAGAAAAAAGAGAGAGAAAAAAAAGAGTTTCAAAGATTGCGGAAAAATCCTAGTTGTTACATGATATTGTCATATTGATTATGTTAGAGATTTTAACACTTGTATTTGTTGCATACTCCTAGTTGTTTCATGATATTGTCATATTAGTCATACCAGTGATTCTTATCCTCAAATGATGACATATTTATACATTGTCGTAGAATTGCTCAATGCTTACGATTAAAGCTTAACAATGCTTTTGACAACACCCACACTTCAAAAACAATACGAGTAGAGAACTTTGATCTAAAGAAAGAATATACCAACCTACTCACTATCCTATTCCATTGTAGAATGAATATTTCATCCTAGTCAAGTTGCCTAATGTATGACACTGATAACATTAATTACTCTTGAATTAGGTATATCTACCACTTGTCTCAACAATTTAGTCAAATCATTTCTTTTTTTAGGTTAAATATTAATCAAATGCATTATGGATAAATTTCATATTATCCCCAACCATAACATTCCTTTTGATAATTCCATCCACCAATTCCACCCTTTCCAAAACTTATACTC
>SNQJ01S0073717.1:16579-30751 GCA_010110895.2 Picea sitchensis
CATCAAAAATGTTTCAATCTTACAAATATAAGTATAGAAGCTTTCAAGAATCAACAAACTCTCCAAAAGATGAGGCTATGACCATTCAAAAGAAAATATTGAAAAGAAAAATCTTTGAAGGAGAAGGTTGGGGAAAGAGGCTGAAAATCGCGTTGTAGAGTCCTAGAACATTGAAATTCAAAGGAGAATCTTGGGGAAAGAGACCAAAAATAGAGGGAGAGGAAAGAGGTTGAAAACAATGTCGAAGAGTCCTAGAATGATGTAGATAATGTTGTCGATACTAAAGTGCTTCAAACATTGAAGATAACGTGGAATATTACTGGAAACAATGAAAATAATATAGGAAAAATGCTACAGAGTGATAGAAATGATTGAAAAATGTATTGAAACAATGTTGTAGAGCGCTAGAAGCAATAAATATAGTGCTATAAAATTCTATAACAATGTAGAATAATGATTTGGATAACACTGCATAGTTCTAAAAATGATGTTGGAAAATGCTGACTAAAGTTACATTGTGGTAGCACTATTGGGAAACGTTGTAAGCAACCATCCATTTATCTCTAAAGCATCACTGCTTAGGACATATGAAGAGAGTAAGAGGCCTCATATCAAAACCTTAGGAATCTTCTCTCTTTTTCTTATTGAATAAATTCAAGGCTTTCAATAGACTCTGAACTTTAGAATTAACATGTTACTAAATTAGCATCAATACTAAAGAAACTTAAAATCTCAGAGCTACATAAAGGTAAAGAAGTGTTAGATAAAAAAAGAAGAAGAAGACATTTTATTGCATAATTTGAATAAAAGGGTTGTTGAATATGCAGACAAAATTCTAGCATGTAGATCTCCTTGATTTTGATCTTAAAGAAAAGTACTTCACAATTTTGTTGAAAATGATTGCATCTCATATTCCATTTGAATTACAAGACCAATGGAAATCTTGTCAAGTTATTTCAACAACATTCCAATGAAAAAACTTTCTATAATGAAGAAATTAGATTTGATGCTATCCCTCATTTAAGAAATATAAGATATTAACACTATTGTAGATGAAGAAAAGTGAAATGAAAAGAAAAAATTAGAATCTAATGCAACAACCTCAACAAGATATGCAAAGATGAACAACTAAATGTTTGAAGAATGAAGAATGAATGCCTAATAGCATAGAGGGCTACTGAGATGGATATGGAATAGTAAGGTTAGTACCCCTCATTGATGAGGGAAGTAGTACTCAACAACTTTATTCAAATTTAGACTTAGAAGAATAAAGACAAGGGCAAAGGAAAGATGGCAATGAAAAGAAAGAAAACAAAATACATAGGTAAACATGTTGGGTAGGTTTTATATTCTTTGCATGTGTGTGTGGGGGTGCATTATATTTGATGATTGTGTCTGGTGATCCCTCCCTAGTAGTGAGATTTGTGTCATGTGCATGATGTTGCCTCGGGGGTCGAGGGGGTGAGATTGGTCCCCTAGCTATGTGAAAGTGTTGACTTAGAGTGGAAAGCATCCTAAATTTTATTTTTCTTGGTTTTACTATTTTAATTTCTCTATTTTTAGCAGTTTTCTAAATAAATCCTAGATTAAGGGATTAGGGTTTTAGTAGCTTGAAAACCTAAAATATTGTATATATTATATGATGAATGGTGAAATTAATGAAGAGTTGAGGGTGATGGTACCAAGGAAAGGTTGAATTAAGGTTTCCAGTGTAAATCCATGTGTGTACTATGTGTAGGAAGGTTGAATTAAGGGTTTCCAGTGTAAATCCATGTGTACTATGTGTATGAGCCATTGATTAATTTTTGTTTTGCTTAATAATCTGTATGCATTTCTTTACTTCTCATGTTTAAAACTTATAAGTGGTATTAGAGCACACTTTTGGCTTCAGGGGGACGCCTTTGTTGCTGAGATTTTGGCTCTATCTTGATAGATCAAGTTTATCTTGGGTTTCTGATAAACCTGGGTTTAGTGGGAGCTTGTAGTGGTGATTCATGCATTGAAAGAGAATGTCGAGCAGTTCTAGAATCGAGATTGGGAAATTCAATGATTAAAAATTTGAGCTATGTAAGATCAGGATGGAGGACCTTCTTGTAGACAAAGAACAATGAATCGTTGTGGATCATGTTATACAACCTTTTCGTACACAACCTACTACTACACAATCTACTAATACACAAACTACTAGTACTCAATCTACTGATATGTCGAAAGAAGATTGGGAGAAGCTGGATATAAGAGCAAGGAGTACAATTAGACTCTGCCTAGTAGATTTGGTGTTATTGAATGTTTCAGGAGAATCTATAGCCAAGGAGCTATGGGAAAAGTTGAGGAATTTGTACCAGTCAAAGCCCCTGGTAAACAAGTTGTTTCTTCGAAATAAGTTGTATCATCTTAGGATGGAAGATGGAGATTCTGGGACATAGCATCTAAATTCCTTCAATACTCTCGTAAGTCAACTTGTCTCTGTTAATATTACACTTGTAGAAGAATACAAGTGTATTACTTTGTTATGTTCTTTGCGAGAATCTTGAGATAATCTTGTTATAGCAATTGGTAGTACCACACAATCTACATTGAAGTATGAGGATGTAATTGCATCCTTGTTATTGAAAGAGATGAGGCGAAAAAGCATGGATAGTCATAGCACAAATGATTGATTTGTAAGAGGTCGTCCCCAAGATAGGAATAAAAATAAGTCATTCGGGGGGAGATCTAAATCCCCGAGAAAATATTTGAGGAAATGCTAGAAATGTGGTAAAGTTGGGCACTAAAATAAAGATTGCAGGTCTAAGAAAGTAGATAAAGCAAAGGGATCTGATGAAGCCTCTTCCAAAGAGGGGGAAACCTCCATAGAAGAAGGAAGTGATGTTTACCTGACATCTATAGGTACACATGTAGATCATGATGTATGGTTAATCGACTTAAGTGCATCATTTCATATGAATCCTCACAGGGAGTGGTTCAGTGAATATGAAAAGTATGATGGTGGTGATGTCTTCCTAGGAGATGACTCGACAACCAAAATCATGGGATGTGGAAGGGTTAAGTTGTTGTTGAAAGATAGAAGGATTATAAATCTCCCTGGAGTTCTGCACATTCCATATCTAGCCAGGAGCCTAATATTTGTAAGTAATTTGGATGATGCAGGTGTGGATACTTTATTGGGAAAGGGAACTTGCAAGATGGTATGAGGAGCAATGGTGTTGATGAGGGGAGTTCGGTTTGGAAATATGTACAATTTATTGGGAAGAAATTATACTAATGGGTGTAACAATTCTATTGTCCCTAAGCAGACAAATAAAGAGGACATGATCCATACTAGCTCTTGAAATAAGACCATGATGTGGCATCAAAGAATGACACATATTGGAGAAAAGGGCCTTCGAACACTACACAATAAAGGTATGGTTGAAAGTATGTCTAATTGCACCCAGGATTTTGATTTATGTGAACATTGCATATATGGTGAAAAAAATTGAGTAAGATTCCCATGTGGTGCTACAAGAGCAAAGGGGCTCTTAGAGTTGATACACAGTGACGTGTTTGGAACTGTGCCTGTTCCATCACTAAGTAAATCTGTGTATTATGTTTCATTCTTAGATGATTCCTCAAGGAACACATAGATTTATTTTCTTAGGAATAAATCTGAGGTATTTGATAAATTTAAAGAGTTCAAGGCTTTGGTAGAAAATCAGACAGAGAAGAAAATAAAGGTGTTGAGGACATATAATGGTGGAGAATTCTATGGGAATGGATTTGAAGAGTTCTGTAAGAATTACGTTATAGAAAGGAAAAATACTATTCCATACACACCTCAACATAATGGGGTTGTAGAAAGGATGAACATGACGTTGATGGAAAAATAAAGGAGCATTCTTAGTGGTGTTAGGTTAGGACAAGAATTCTGGGCAGAGGTAGTGGGTATTGCATGTTACTTGGTAAATATATCACCCTTATAAGTGTTGGTGGACAAAACTCTACAAGAGGTATAGATGTTGAAAGATTAATTGTCATTGAATTGTTGAAAGATTGGTTGTCATTGATGTCAACTCTTGAACAAGAAGTTAACAGGTTTCATGTCAAGGTAAAGTCGCTGTAAGCAAAAGTTAACAAGATGCATGTCAAAGTAAATGTAAATAGAAGTTAACAAGTTGCATGTGATTTTCATGTCATCATGAGTTGCATGTTAGTTTCATGTCATCATGAGATCCTCATTAAAACACAGAGAAGATTCAATTGGAAAATCACTTATGAGAACACATGTTGGAGATCTGAGGCATTGAGAGGAAGTCAATGAAGTTTAGTGAAGGAAGAAGTTTGCAGGAGCTGAGCGTATGAAGAAGAAGTTATAGATAAAGGTTCTTTGAGTAAATCCGCCGCTTTCAGAAGGAAAAGCACACACATCTGTGGGCTACAGTGAGGAAAAGCACGAATACCCGTGAGTAGACAATTTATAGGGTCGCAGACCTGTGAGGAAAAAATGTTGAATATCAAGGATCTAAAACACATGTCAGCTACTGGTTGAAGGTATGTCTTCCTGTGTGTGTTAGAGTTAGTATTCTGAAGAAATCAGGAACATGTATGTCTTAGTGATTCATAAGCACTTGATTTGGAGAACTCTCTTGTAAATCTTGGTATGACATGTGTGTGGTTGCAGTCTTAATGAGATATAAATATCGGTAGTAGCAACATAAATATCATAAACAACAACAATAACAGGTTATCAATGACATAGGTATTGACATATTGGTCTACATTTATATTTTAGGGTGGTTGGACGGGGTAAGGAAAGGGGGTTGTAGCCTCCTTTTGGTTGGAGCCGGTAAATTAGGGATTTGGAGATTCCTTCAGGTTGTAGACTCCTTCCAGTTGTAGCTGGAGAAATAGAAAGATGGTTCTTCCAATGAATGTACTCTTTGATAAATAATAAAAACATTCTGTGGTTTTCTCCCGCATTGGGTTTCCACGTAAAATTTTGGTGTATTTTGCTTATGTGATGTTTATGCATCAAATTATGGTGTTGATGATATATTGAATGCTAGTGATAAACTATTGAACATTATTGGAGGTTTTATATTGTGGTTAAAAGTAACTAATTGTGTTCATACTGATTCACCCCCCCTCTCAATATTCCAACAATTGGTATCAGAGCAGGTCCTTTAGGGAGCAGTCTAACCATTGGAAGGAGATCATGGAAAATGATAATATTGGAGCACCAGTGTTTGATGGTCATAACTATACATTATGGAATAAAATGCTTAAAACCTTTTTACATGAACAAGGATTTGATGTTTGGAAATCAATAGTAGATGGGTATATAACACCAACTACTCCCCTAATCAATAGAGATGGAAAACAACTCAGTGAAAACAAATGAGAGCCTAAAGGTACTATTCTGAGCAGTCGAGTTGATTCAATATTTTTCAAGGTTATGCACTTTGACAGTGCAAAAGGAACTTTGGGATAAACTCCAAAATATTTATGAAGGAGATGTCGAGGTTAAGGGAGCTAAGCTTCAAATTTTCAGAGCTAAGTTTGAACAATTGAAGATGAAGGAAGATGGAGACATTGTTTCCTATATGCCGCGAGTTGACGAAATAGTTAACATTATTAAAGGATTGGGAGTAGAAGTTTACGACTCAGTGGTTTTTCAAAAGGTATCGAGGTCTCTTCCTATGAGATTTGATCAAAAAAATCATCCCTAGAAGAAAGAGCATATCTCTGTACATTGAGCATGGATGAGCTACATGGAATATTTACAGCCTATGAAATGAGAACAAAACAGGAGAACCCAATCACAAAGGAAACAACTTTCAAGGAATCCAAGAATACAAAGAAGAAGAACAAACAAAAGTCAAAACTAGGTTGCAATCGTAGTGATGATTTAGACGAAGATGAAGAGATCACTAACTTCGTAAAGAAATTAAAGAAAGGAACCAACACGTATAAAGGTATGCTTCCATTGAAATGTTTTAATTGTGGTGGTATTGGATTTTTATTTTAAATTTCCTCATAAGAATAAAGATAGGGATGAAGAAGAAGCTTCTAAAAGGGAAGGAAATATCAAAATGGAAACAAGGGAAGAAACAAAAGGAAATTCTTCAAGAAAAGTTTCTACTCAAAGGAGGAAAATTCCTCATCAGACGAGAAGGATAGTGATAGTAACAATGATTTAGAAAGAACACTCTTCATGGTAGTAGAAGATGATTAAAGGTGAATTCGATCTCGGAGTAGAGCTAATCAATGCATTATAAGAACTTAGGAAAGAAAGAAAGAAAAACAAGCTACTCAAGGAAGAGTTAAAAATGAAAGAGGGATCTCAGAATTCCAACTCTAAAAAGATCGAGTAGATGATCACGACTCTAAAAATTCAAATAGAAGAAGACAAAAGAATTAAAGAAGTACTTAGAAGTCAGTGAGAATAACAATAGAAAATGATTGGAAGCTTGGAAGCAAAAATAGTCTCTTTAAGGAAAGATATTTAGAAGAAATATATGCAACATAAGAGCATCATAATATTGGATCAAATCATCAAAAATCAAAGACCATCCAATGATAGATACGAACTAGGATACAATCAAGTACATAATGAGAAAGGATCAAGCTCCAAGACAACATAACATGAAGCAGAACAAAAAATCTATGCAGAGATTGTTAGATATTCTGTTAAGAAGGAAGAATGCAAGCCCCCAAAAAAGAACATTCCAGAAATAAAGAAGACTCAAGAAGACGAATTCAAAAGGAGTGCATCACAAAGAAGATCATCTACTCCCAGGTATCAAAGGTTCTTTTATGGTCATTTTTTTAATTGTGCTAATTTTGGACATAAAGTTGTAAACTGTAGAGCCTATGCCAAGAACCGAAGCAACTATGTAGGGTACTTAAATAATAGTTATCCCATAAAATCTTATGAAGCATACAACATAAACCAAAATAGTTTTGGTTCATTGAGCAATGAAGTAGAATGCTACAAATGCCACAACTATGGACATATAGCTCGTGATTGTAGAAGCATGATGGATACCTCTATGAAAGAGAACACTGATATCATATATACGAAGATTTGTAAAATAAAATAAGAATAGGTAAAAGAAGAACAAATGAATGAAGGACACCCATAAGTCATACTCTCTGGATTTGCAGCAACGCAAAATCATGATGAATTGACATACAAAGAGAAATATGCCATATTTCAGGAAGAGGATGAAAAGGAAAATGATGAAGCAAAAGATTACTCTGCATCAGAGCATATATTTTTCTGAGCCATGCGGCTTGGAGACTTCCAGTAAATATGAATATTGAAGAGGGGGAGTCTAAGCAACAACTCTACAGATCATATAACTATCCTTCGAGCAGTCTGAAGTGTTTTCATTTTCAGAGTGGTTGATGATAGAAGCACATAATGTATTATGAAAGTTTGATCATTTAAGGAGCAACTTTCAGGTATCATATAATAGTTACAGATACTATCATTAGCACACTTTTTAGACAGAGATTCATGATTCTATAGAGGATTCCACATATGTATTCAGACAGGGATAAATTTGGTACATATTGTTCCAGACATGTAAAGTTTGATTTACAAATTGAGAACACAATTTGAGAAGTAGGAATATGCAATGATCAGGTACAACAAAGTCAAATAAGTCTTCAGAATGGGTCAACATTGTATGTAGTTGAGTAGTTGAATCATGGGCAGTTCTATGACATATGTAAGGAGCATGGTATTCAAGATTAGACATGTATATACAACAAGGGTTCATGAAAGGTAATGCAGACAACAATCTCTACATAAAGGTAAATCAAGATAGTATATTGATAATTGAAGTTTATGTTGATGACATTATTTTTAGAAGTGGCGATGATAGGACGAGTCAAAAGTTTTCTAAAGACATGCAAAATGAATTCAAAATGTCATTACTTGGTGAGTTTTCTTTCTTTTTGGGACTCTGCATATGTCAACAAGATAAAGGTATTTTCATCTCCCAGACCAAGTATATAAAATAAATGCTAAAGAAGTTTGGAATGATAGATTGCAAGCCCGTAAGTACTCCCATGCAGACTAGTTGCAAATTGAGAAAAGATGATAAATCCAAGGATGCATATCAAAGACTCTATAGATCCATGATTGGAAATTTACTCTATGTGACAACATTGAGACCGGATGTGATGCAAGAAATTGGAGATGTTGCAAGATTTCAAGCATCACCAAAGGAAACACATATTATGGCAGTAAAGAGAATATTTAGATATCTTAAAGAAACAAAATACTATGGATTATGCTATTCAAAAGGGAATGATCTATCTTTAGTTGCATACACAGATGCAAATTGGGTAGGAAGTGTTAATGATAGAAGAAGTACAAGTGGAGAAGCCTTCTACTTGGGTGATTGCCTGGTATCTTGGTTGAGAAAGAAACAATCTTCAATATCATTGTCCACATCAGAAGTAGAGTATATTGTAGCAATGACATGTTGTACACAGGTTCTCTGGATGAAGCAAACTTTGCAGGACCTACATGTGGAATATGACAAGGCTATTTCGATATTCTGTGATAATACCAGTGCTATAAGTATCTGTAAGAATCCAGTGATGCATTCCAAGACGAAAAACATTCCGATCAAGTTGCACTTTCTAGGGGAACATGTTACAGAGAAGAACATCAAGGTAGAGTATGTTGGGACAAAAGAACAGATTGCATATATCTTCACCAAACCTCTTTCGAGGGAGAGTTTTTAGTATTTTCAACAGAAACTAGGAGTAGTTTCAGCCCCATAGTGATCTACATGGAAATTGGCACAATATGACAGGGGGAGAGCAATAGTAATCATGGAATACTTGAATTCTTTTTATCAGAGATTTACATGACGAAGCACCATGAAGAGAAACATCAATAGATATCAGAGGCTTACAAACATGGGGAGAATCCCAAGGAGAAGTCACCCTTTTCCATTGATGTCAAAGAGGGAGAGAAAAACAGAGGCATAAAAACGAAGAGAAGTGGCATGCAGACAGGGGGAGCCAACATCAACATGAGTGTTTTCCATGTCTAAGTGTTTTGTCTAAGTGTTTCCATCAATGCGAAAGGGGGATATTGTTGAAAGATTAATATTTGAAAGAATAATTACTAAAATATTAATTGTCATTGAATTGTTGAAAGATTGGTTGTCATTGATGTCAACCCTTGAATAAGAAGTTAACAGGTTGCATGTCAAGATAAAGTAGCTGTAAACATAAGTTAACAAGATGAATGTCAGTTGCATGTCAAAGTAACTATAAAAAGAAGTTAACAAGTTGCATGTCAGTTGCATGTCATCATGAGTTGCATGTCAGTTGCATGCCATCATGAGATCCTCATTAAAACATAGAGAAGAGTCAATTGGAAAATCACTCTTGAGAATACAGGTTGGAGATCCGAGGCAGTGAGAGGAAGTCAACAAATTCTAGTGAAGGAAGAAGTTTACAAGAGTCGAGCGTACGAAGAAGAAGTTATGGATAGAGGTTCTTTGAGTAAATCCATGGATTTCAGGTGGAAAAACACATACATCTACAAGCTGCAATGAGGAAAAGAACAGATACCCGCAAGCAAAAAGTGTATAGGGTCGCAAACCTATGAGAATAAATTGTTGAATATCAAAGATCTAAAACTCAGGTCAACTACAGGTTGAAGGTATGCCTTCCTGTGTGTGTTAGGGTGAGTATTCTGAAGAAATCCGGAACATGTATGTCTTAGTGATTCATAAGCATTTGATTTTGAGAACTCTCTTATGAATCCTAGTATGAGGTATGTGTGGTCACAATCTTGATGAGATATTGATATCAGTAGCAACAACAAAAATATCAGAAAAAACAACAAAAACAAGTTATCTATGACAGAGGTAGTGATAGATTGGTATACATTTATATTTTAGGGAGGTTGGATGGGGCAAGGAAAGGGAGTTGTAGCCTCCTTCCGGTTGGAGCTGATGAATTAGGCTGTTGGAGCTTCCTTTAGGTTGCAACCTGTAAATAGGGGGTTGGAGCCTCATTCCAGTTGTAGCTGGAGAAATAGGAAGTTGGTGCTTCCAATGAATGCACTCTTTGATAAATAAGAAAAGCATTATGTGGTTTTCTCTTGCATTAGGTTTTCCATGTAAAATTTTGGTGTACCCTATTTATGTGATGTTTATGCATTGGATTATGGTGTTGATGATATATTGAATGTTAATGATAAATTATTGAACATTATTGGAGGTTTTATATTGTGGTTAAAAGTAACCAATTGTGCTCATACTGATTCACCCCCCCCTCTCAATATTCCAACAATAGATTGGTAAGACACCCTCTCTTGAACATCTCAAAGTGTTTGGTTGTGATGATTATGTACATGTTCCAAAGGAAAATAGGAGTAAGTTGGATAACAAAGATGAAAAGTGTATCTTTATTGGTTATAAATATGGTATGAAAGGTTATAAGCTTTGGAAGGTTATAAGGTTATATGGTATGATGTTGGTTTTAAAGAGGTTAAAGATGTTCCCAAATAGGAACTCCTACCAAGGAAAGAAGAACATGAGAAAATAGAGTTTGAGTTGGATAATGCAAAATATGAATCAATGAAAGAAGATGAATAATAAGAAGAAGAACCTCATACTCCAGTATTGAGGAGATCAATCAGGGAAAGAAGGAAACCAAAAAGGTATAGTCCACCTAATTTTCATGCTAATTTTTCTTTATTTGTTACTAATGATGGTCCCAGAACTGTCAGAGAAGCATTGAATTTAGAGGATAGTAAACTATGGAAGAAGGTCATGGTTGAAGAGATGGATGCCTTAGATAAGAATGAGGCATGGGATCTAGTTGAGTTTCCAAGTAGAAAAAAAGCCATTGGTAGAAAATGGGTGTTTAATAAAAAGATGGATGGAGAAGGCAAAGTGGAGAAATACAATGCTCGATTAGTAACAAAAGGTTATTTCCAGGTAGAGGGAATTGAATTTGGTGAAATTTTTTCTTCTGTTGCCAAGTTAACTTCTATTAGATTTATTTAATTTTTTTCTATTGCTTTTGATTTTGAAGTAGAACAGATGGATGTGAAGACAACATTCCTACACGGGGATCTAAAATAAGAAATATACACGAAGCTGCTAGAAGGATTTGTAGTGAAGGGAAAGAAAGAGATGGTTTGTAAGATAAAGAAGTCACTATATGGTTTGAAGCAATCACCTAGGATGTCGCACCAAAATTTTGACACATACATCCTTGGACTAGGATTTGTGAGAAGTAGGGATGATCATTGTGTATATTCCAAGCAGGTTGGTAATCACTTCATTTATGTAGTGTTGTATGTCGATGACATGTTGCTGGTAGAAAATAACATGGATGTTATCAAGGAGGTGAAATCACAACTATCCTCCAAATTTGATATGAAGGATATCGATGTTACTAACTTCATTTTGGGAATGGAGATTAAAAGAGATCGTGCAAACAAGAAAATCAGGTTGAATAAAAAAATATGTTGAGACGATATTGCAGAGGTTTATTATGTAGGAAAGTAAACTAGTCAAGGTTCCTATTCCTCTAGGTGTAAAGTTATCTGCAGATTAGTGTCCCAAGACATAATAAGAGGAAGAGGACATGTTCCATGTTCTGAATGCTAGTGCAGTTGGCAGTTCGATGTCTTCAATGGTTTGTACTAGACTGTACATTGCACATGCAGTGGGATTTTTGAGCAAGTATATGTCAAAACCGATGAAGGAGCATTGGACAATAGTAAAGAGGGTTTTCAAGTATTTGCGTGGCGCTTCTAGTTATGGATTGTGCTACCAATGAAGACCATGGTTGGATAGAGTGTTGGACATACATGGGTTTGTTGATGTAGATTGGGCTGGATATTTGGATCACAGAAGTTGAATACATGGAAACCACTCATGCATGCAAGGAAGCAGTATGGTTACAAAGATTGTGTTCAGGTATTGGGTTGGTACAAAAAGAAGTAAGATTATATTGTGATAGTCAAAGAGAAATATTCCTGGCAAAGAACCCAACCTATCATTCAAAGACAAATCATATTGATGTTTAGTATCACTTTGTGAGAGACATGGTTGAAGACAAGAAGGTGTTTCTGGAGAAGGTTGACACTTTGAAGAATGTTACAAATTCATTGAAAAAGTATGTGAGCACCGAGAAGTTCTCCTGGTGTAGAGAAACAACATGCATTACAACCTTGGATTTTTGACTATGTAATTATGTGACCCCCTGTATGCAAATAAAACAACAAGTGGGAGAATGTTGGGTAGGTGTTATATTATTTGCATGTGTGTGTGTGGGGGGGGGAGGGGGTGCGTAAGATTTGATGACTGTATCCGACGATCCCTCCCCAGTAGTGGTGTACATGTGCATCGGGTGTTTCCCAAGGGGGGGTCCGAGGGTGGGCTACGACTAGCATTTGGGGTAGCGACCTGGAATATTTTTTGGCGGTTTTTGCTATTTTAGCGTTTTCCACTATTTTTAGCGGTTTTCCAAATTAATCCTAGATTAAGGGATTAGGGTTTTGGTAGCTCAGAAAACCTAAAATATTGTATATATTTTATTGCAAATGGTGAAATTGATACAATGAAGAGTTGAGAAGTGAGACACCAAGGAAGGCTAGTTTTCTCCCAGTTAAGGGTTTCCAACGTAAATCTCTGTGTACTATGTGTACGATCCATTGATTAATTTATGTTTTTCTTAAGAATCTGTATGCATTGCTTTACTTCACAAGTTTAAAACTTACAAAACATACAAAATGCAACCACAATTGATGAACTATAATCAACAACTAATGAACACAACATTCCATGAAAAGAGAATAGACAAAAGAATCCATATAATAACCCTACCCTTTAACTTCTTTATTTTTGTTGCATAAGGGACATGAAACCCTTAAAGTTGGGAGGAACGATGAACCCCATAATTGCTTGATTTTGATCATCATTTCTTAACTATTTTACCTTCCATAAGCCCTCCAAATAACTACTTCATACTCGAATTATTGTCATAATCATCAATTATTATCCATTTCAATTTATCTAGTATTTGCTTATGAATTGAAGTGTTTGGAATAATTACAAGATCACAATGACATGATACTTGGGTTTCATGAGTAACTTAGTCAAAATGTGTCATTTCTGTATGTTGTGAAGATGTATGTTGTCAAATCCTATTCTACAAAATGTCAGTGAAATTGATTTTGTAGCCTCGTTCCAAATGCTATTGACAAATCCAATTACATAGCCTCTTATAAAATGCTGCCAATGAAGCTAATTCCACAACCTCCTACCAAATGTTGCCAACAATTATGCTTCTGCAACCTCCTGCCAAATGTTGTTGACGAATTTGTGTTGACAAATTTTGTATGCATTTGTAATAGAATTTACAACTATCTGAAAAGAATGGATTTGTGCTATAAAATACATTACTAAGTTAAAGAGTGTGTTGTATTATTCACAGTTATGTCAAACAATGCATTTGTGCCATGAAATGTGTTACAAAAAAAATATTTATTACAAAATCTAATAGTCAAATATTATAAGGGTTTGGTATAATACCCCTTGTTTTTTACCATAAAATATGAATGCAAATGTAATGAACAAATGGATGTAAACCAAGACCATATGTGAACTATAACATTACATGTCATTATAATATGAAAACCCTTATTGATGCAAACAAACAAGGACTAAAAGAGATGGGGGTCTATTATTCCACAAGTGGGGAAAGTGAAAGGGGGCTAAGGGGTGAGGACCATAGTGAATTATTTAAACTAATTCCTTAGGACCTCGATTACAAATATTAGCTAGTGATATATCATAAAATCCTTAAACATTTGATTATTAAATTTTATTTAAGTTATCCTAAACTTAGGATTAGAGGTGAAAAGTGTGTTTCTCATGAAGACCATGTGGTGAGTGATTGGAATGCAAACATAATGTTGGGAATTTGAGCATGTATGAATTAATATAGGCATTAATATTGTTATGGTGTGAATTATTGTGTGGGTTGGATGGATGGGGAAAATATTACCTCTGTTACTTTGTAGTGTACCTTTATGCAAGATTATGTTATTTCTCAATGTACTTCTAATAATTATTATTGTGTTGCTATGAGAGGAAAACATTCACTATAGCTGAGAATCCTTGAAGTCCCAATAGAGAG
>SNQJ01S0073718.1:0-32976 GCA_010110895.2 Picea sitchensis
GGCAGGTTGTATTGATGACCGACGAAGCACCAGTGGAGCAACGTTCTACTTGGGTGAGTCTTTAGTGTCATGGATAATCAATAAATAATCATCAATATCTTTATCTACAACCGAGGCAGAGTATATTTCAGCAACATCATGTTGTACACATGTTCTTTGGATGAAACAAACTCTGACAGATATACAGGTTGAGTATGATGAGCCCATTTCAATCTATTGTGATAATACAAGCGCCATTAGTATCTCGAAGAACTCGGTGATGCACTCCAAGACAAAACACATTCTAATCAAGTATCACTTTCTATGGGAGCAGGTTACAGAAAAGAACATCAGAGTTGAGTATGTGGGCACAAAATAACAAGTGGCAGACATCTTCACAAAACCGCTTCCACGGGAATCCTTTGAATATAATCACCAGAGAATTGGAGTTCTTTCTACTCCAAAATGAATGTTTCTTGAATGCTTATCTTATATGTCTTAGATTTACATGAGGAATCACCATAAGAGGACAGTTCAGTCAGGGGGAGCAACCCCAGATGGAAAGATACATTTGCCATTGATGAAAAAGGGGGAGATATTTATCAGATGCAGAGGACAGAGGCAGAGGACAAAGGCATGGTTCCAGGGGGAGCAGATTTATAAGATACATAGGACAGAGGCATGGTTCCAGGGGGAGCATGAGTGATATGATTTCAGTATTGCATCAGAGTGTTTCCATCAATGCCAAAGGGGGAGATTGTTGATTAAGGTTGGTTGTCATTAATTTCAACCCTTGAAGAAATCCCCATAGCACAAGGTTTGGGTAATGGACCCAAGTTTGTTTGATGTAAAGATGACTCATTATTGTCTTGTCATGGTTTATAAGAAGTAAAAATGGATGAACTCTAAAGTGGTCCCCTTATGGTGAAAGCCCCCAAGGGAAGATGCTTTGTGGAGTGAGATAACCCATGCTTATTTGAGGAATAATGAGATGAAGGACAATGAATTTGTCAGTGAAACTATCCTAGATGGATAGTACTTGTCATGTCATTTCTGGTGGTATGTGGAACATCACATAACTCCTCACGGTTAGAGAGTTATGACCATATGAAGTTGAAGAACCCCTCATAAGTCTTATAGAACCCCCCAAGGGTCAAAGTGCTTTGCAAAAGAAATTATTTTAAATGAAGAAGCCCTAAAATAAGGAAAGTGTAAGGCTACATGAAGATATAAATAAGAGGCAAATATCACTCATTATACACACACTTGTACATATTGTATATCTATTTTCTTGTGTAAAGCTTCTTCTAAATACTTAGATACATCTGAAGTGGCGAACGTCTGAGGTAGCACAAAGGGTTGATGATGAAATTCTCCAAACTACAACAAAACCCTATTTTCTAAGGTGTACGCGGGTTGTATGTGTACAAGATGCATACATGCTGAGTTATACGCGGGTTGTCTATGTACAAAGTGTGTACATGTTGGTAAATCCATGGAAACTTGAATAGATGAAGATGCAGAGGTTCTAGATTCTGAGATCAAGCTCCCAGGAAGGTCTAAAGTGCTCATATACATCAGATCCATCCATTGGTTCAAAAGGTGTGTCTTATTTCTATGAATAGTTGGATTTTGATATATGCATGAGGAATGGCAATGGAGATTTGAGGATTCTCCCTAGAGAGACTAGTGGCTTCATGGGATCTTCTTCATAATTCATATTTGCAGAAAAACAATTTTGGTATATTCATCATTGATACTTCTTATGAGGCACATATTGTATTTCTTGGCATATGGCTAAGGGTTTTTATGGTACATGGTTGAGAGCTTGTATTTGTGTAGTAGTTGATGTATTGAGAGACTGAATATTAGAAAGGGCTTGATTACTAAGATCATGTGAAGGATATTATACTTGTTCATGATTACACATACCTATATGACACATGACTAGAGAAAGACATACTTTTCTTGAGTAAAGGTTATATATGAGGTTGCATGCACAAGGTACAGTTACAGTCTAGATACAATGACAGGTTACAGATCTATGTGAATGAAGTTACATAAGGTCAGAAGTTTTCAAGAAAAGGAAACCCTGGTTTTCAGAAGGCATACACAGGTTGCATAACAGTTTGGTAGTGTACATACATGGGTTGCATAACAGATAGGGTGTGCACATACACGGGCTGCAACACTACATGTTACATATCTGTTGTAATTTTTGTAGATGCATGTTCAGTTCATGTACAGATTGATTACAGGGAAGTTGTACAAATTGGATACAGGTTGTTACAGTTGTACAACAATATATCTCACAGTGAAAGATTGACAGTGGTTCCATCATTCTACTTATACTTCAGGGCGGTTGGACGGGGCAAGGATAGGTGGTTGTAGCCACCTTCCGGTTGTAGCCGGAGAACACAAGGGGTTGTAGCCTTCTTCTAGTTGTAGCCAGAGAATTGGGGAGTTGGAGCTTCCCTCATGTTGTAGCCTAAGAAACTAGGGGGTTGGAGCCTCCTTCCAGTTGCAGCTGGAAAAGGTTAAATTTGGAAAACAAAGGAAGTTGAATTGCTTCCAATGAATGCAATTCTTCAAGACATATAAGAAAAATAATTCCATGGTTTTCTCGATTTGGGTTTCCGCATAAAACACTGATTAATGCGTGTATGTGTGTGATTGTTCATTTCCTATTATACGGAAAACAAAGGAAGTTGGTGCTTCCAATGAATGCAATTCTTCAAGACATATAAGAAAAAGAATTCCATGGTTTTCTCCCGATTTGGGTTTCCACGTAAAACACCGGTGTACTGTGTATGTGTGTGATTGTTCATTTCCTATTGCTCTATATTGGATAATAATTTTACATTGATATAACACTTGGATTGTTTGGAGAATACTGATTCACCCCCCTCTCATTAATCCAACACCCATTACATATTTATACATACAAGCTAGGGCTTAAAACCCTACTTGGTTCATCCCAAACCCATTACAATGCATGACTACTCTAGTTAACTGGTTGTTCGGGATGCTTTCTTTCGCTTTTTCGTTTGCATGTTGCTTTTGCACTTTGACTTCTTTTCCTCCTGCTTTTGCACGTCCTTCTATCTTTAGCATATTGGGTTGCCATCCTTCCTTTTCTCCCGCTTTCTTCTCCTTCTGTATTCTTCTCTTTTCTTTCTTCTTATTCCTACTTTATTCTCTTCTTTATTCTGCTTATTGCGCGTTATACTTATGGATGCACCTCAGCTGCACACTCCCTAGTTTTTCTTCTTCTCCTCTATGCACTTCTTCTACAAACTTCTTCTATACTTATGATTTTTCCCAAAATTTTATTCCAAAAATTCCTTTCGAGCAGGCCCCCAACACTCACTTGTGGATTTTCCGAGCCACTCACGCATGTTTCCTGCCCCTCCATGCCACAATGAAATTTTGGGAGGATGCCTTAGCTACCTCCACTTCCTTTAGTATTGTTGCCTCTATTTATGTGATCTCTTTGGCCCCCTACGCAGTCAAGCTTGTAAGTTTATCTTCTGCTTCATGGGTTACTCGCTTTACCTTTCCCTTCACAGTGGCTAGGTCGATCACCCTCACTGCTTCTTTCTGCAGCAATCCTAAACACTTCTTAAGGATTTTCTATTGATCTCTCATTGTCTCCACTTCCACATACGACTACCTTTGTGAAAAAATTGATTTCATGCATTCCGTTGGCGGAAGTGTAGTGATCCTTTATGAATCTTGTTATGCATGTTCCTATTCTTCCCTTAACTTGGATTCTACAACCTTCATCTCTAGATCATCCACTAGGTCTTTCCAGTTCTGTGCGCTCTCCTCACAGAGTTTGGTGCAATCTTCTTCTATCTTATTAATGTTGGCGAGTGTTGTCGTCGGCATTCTCTCCCTGCCTTCGCGGAATTGTGGTGTCGTGCCTGGTGCACTCTGCAACTGTAGGTCCTCTATTTATGATCAGAAGCCTTTGATGACTTCATCGATCTTCAATACTTGTTCTTCCATAGTAGCTTATACTACTATGGGGACTTCTGGAATGGCCTTGTATAATTTCTGGATGGTCGCTTGAGTTTTATGTGCTATAATTTTGGCTTCATCCTTCTCCTTGAGGGATTTCCTTACCCTTTGATCGACCTCATTCTTTTCTTTCATTACTTCCTCCACTCGACCTTCGACTTCCTTCTTCTGCTGGAGCACAACATCATACTATTGCTGCAGCTGATCTCTTTCGTCCATCATTTTTGTCAGTGCTTGATGTGCTTCATCTCCTCTGTTCTTAATCTCATGCAGTAAGCCTATCTGCAAGTCTTGTAATATTTGTATCGTCATCCTCAATACCACTATGTTCAGGTGTCCTAGTGCGTTCACTTGTTCTTTTAATTTGGACATTGGAAATTCAAGTGTGTCTGTCTCAATTTGAAGTGTTCTATGTTTGATTTCTAGTTGGGTTAAGGTTGGATGTGCAACCTTTGCTTCCTTTCCCAAAACTATGGATGGTCCTCCCTCGGTCCTTCTCTCTTTTTCTAGGCTAGCAATTGCTAAGAGTTGTTGGAGTGTTTCCAACTGATCCTGCACTCTCTGCTACTGCTCTTCTTGCTTCCTGGTTGCTTCCTCCATTATTTGTTTTTCACTGTCCAGTACCTGGTATCCTATGCGATCCATATCATCATTATAAGTTAAAGTATAACCTGGGGTTTCTCTGTGCACTTTAGTCTTCTTGCACACCCCTCCTGTTGGTTCTTTCCCCTTATCCTTTTGTTTGAATCTTGTTGTGGGGACTGTTGATGGGCCAGGTGTATCACCTGCACCATTGTTTTGATCATTCCCCTGCTCCTCATATGGTTCTTCAACACTCTTATCTTTCTCTTATTCCTCTTCTAGTTTCCCCATTTTCTGTGCTGGGATTTTCCAGCCATATTCCCAGTCATTCAATATCAAACATATGTCTTATGTTTTCAACCTATAACTTCTTGGCAACCACTAGCACGTTGGGTCTTTCTTTTCCTACACATACATGTGGTGCATTCCTTTTTTGAAACGCGTGATATCCTTATCTGTTTCCATTGTCTCAGTTGATATACGCGGTGTGTGTGCAACTAGATACTTGGTAGTATTGAAGTATAAAAAGAATGTGACATCAATGTCATGTTGCCTTCTCTTGTTCATCCTATTCCATAAGTTGGCATACCTCCCGACCATATTTCCTCTACCATATGTACCCATGCGCTGATAGTAACCTGGTTCCTTCCACCCGATAAATGCAATCATAATCAACAAGCATGCATAGTGAAATTATGTGCCCTTTTCATGGGCCTCAATAGAATCCTGCAAAAATTGGTTCACCAAGAAGGTGGCCCTCTTTCAATGTATTTTCTTGTAGCTATAATGATTGCAGCTGGTACTTCATCCTTTTGAAACTTGCACAACAACTTGCAGGCCAACACATGCGTCACAAACCGAACATTGTTATCATTGATGTTTTTCACATCTAGGCCCTTTTCACCCTGAAAGTATGAAACTTTTCCTTCATCAATTATGAGAGGGATCTCTCTCCTACCTTTTTGAACAAAAGGGTCGGATCCTCACCTACCTTTGGGAGCCCTATAATGCGTTCAATTAGTGCAATGTCAATTGACATTGGGGGATCAAGCCACAATGTCCCCCCATGGACGCACCTGAGCAACACCTTCACACAACAATTAATTTCCAGACTGTGTCTGAAGTGTTGGATCTCCAACAGGTTCAATATGCCCACCTTATCCAATTCTTTCATCCACTCATGTGTCTCTAGTATGATTTCTCCTGTTACATATACGCTCCTAGTGCGCAAATATTTTTCCATGGCCAACTCTAGGAATTTTCGCTCGTTGGTGAACTTGAGGGCAACAAGCTTTCCGAGCATATCTCCTTCAATTCTTACACCAGGCGAGACTGGTACTATTATCAGTGGGTATTTCCCATTGGATGGTATAGTGATTGGTGGAAGATCATCCATCCTAGGTGGGATGTAATTTATGTGGAAGCTAGCTTGTGAAGCTGAAGCTAAAGCTCTGGGTACTTCCTCAACCTCTAGTGTATCTACTGGGTGTTTTTCCTATTTTTTCACTGCTTCTGATGGCACTCCAACTTTTGGTGAGGCCATTCATCTTGTGTGACAAGTTTCATCTACTAGATCTATGGTTGTTCTTTGGTATTTGTTGCTCGGCTCTGATTCACTCTAATTCTCTATGGTTTTCTCTTGCTTGCATGCAACAATTATTTACTCTTAGTGACCCTCCACTTTTTGTGTGCCTTCTTTCCAACTGTACCAGTCTCATCCCACCTTAAATAAATTTTCCAATCCGCCAACATGATTGATAAGTTGTTAAGTAAATGCATCTTTATTACCAAATCCATCGTGTGATTTTTTCCTCGTACTGCTAATCTTTTGTGATTTCTGACAACTTTTACCATTTAATATTATATGACATCTTTATGAAATGTCATTCCCACTTCGTAGAAATTGTTTTCGTGCTTTAATGCTTCCAAAGGTCTTTTCATTTCCAAATTGTGCAACTATTCTTGTTTTTGCATCAGTTTCCTTCGCGGTCTTTTTCCTCTGTGCTTTATTTTTTGAATCGACGCAGTTCCATCCTAATGCATGATAGTCATCCCTTATGTTCAAGTTCTTATGACTTAGTACTTCTATAATCTTTTTTATTTTTCTATATATACTTTTTGTTTGTTTTTCTTCATTTTTTTGTGTTTTTCCTTCCTACTATAGTACAACTACTATGATACATGTATTCTGGCACATCCCTGATTACTACACAAACTGTTGGTTGTCTCAATATAGTTTCAACAGACTTCCATTCACCAATACTCCAAGGACTTCTCCATTCATGGTTTCCAACTACGCAACACCTATCTCTGTTACATGTTGAATCACATAGGGTTCCAACCATGCATTCTAAACTTTCATGTATGTTGCATGAAATTTTTTTCATAGAGTAATACCAAATCTCCCACTTGAAACTTTTTCTATTTAATATGTCGATCATGCCAATCCTTTTATCTTTCCTTCTAAACTTGATGATGGAAACATGTGACAAACTGATCTTCTTCAAGTTGTACCAACTGTGATAATATTTTCTCTATTTTTCCAGAGTTTGAAAGATCAATGATCATTGCAATGCGTAGGCTAGGTAGAATAAAATCCATTGGCATCATTGATTCTTTCCCATAGACCAACCTGAAAGGTGTCTGACCTGCCAAATTTTTACTTGTAGTCTCGTAAGCCCATAACACTACAAGAAATCTTAAGTCTCAATTGTCCCTCCCTACGTTGCATTTTTTTGTCAAATCATTCTCCAATAATTTATTGAAAGCTTCCACTGATCCATTGGATTAAGGATGATACAGGGTACTCTTTTGATGATGAATTTGGAGCTCCTTAGTCAATGTTCCAATTGTTTTATTCAGAAAGTGTGTTCCTTAATCATTGAGTAATATGCGTGGACATCCAAACCTTGTGACTACATTCTCAAACAAAAACCTAGTAGTAGTCTCTGCAATGCAGTCTATAATTGGGCTTGCTTCTTCCCATCATGTCAAATACTATGTCGCAATGATGATGTACCTTTCCCATGATCTTCTTTCTTGTGTGTTTATTGGCCCCACAAAGTCTATGGCCCATTTTTCAAATGCTTGTAGCATAACCTATGGATTCAAAGGAATTGCATCCCTCCTATATGGTTTTCCCACTCTTTGGCCTACGTCGCATGACTGACAATATTCCTTCGCATCTTTGTGTAGTGTGGGACACCAAACCCCTACACACAAAATATTGTGTGCAGTTTATCTCCCTGCATAAATTCCTCCTGCAATCCCATCATGTGCTTCCTCAAGTATCATCGGTATTTTGTGTTCCAACATACATCGTATCAATATTCCATCTGCACCCAACTTGTATAAATTCCCTGCAATCAACTGATAATTTGTTTATGTTGCTACCAGTTGTTTCTTCTGTGCAATCGTCATGTATCATGGATCCATACATGTACTTAGAAACTGTGCGATGTCCAAGAAGTAATCATCCACCATATTTACTAAAAATAGTTGTGCATATGGGATGTTGTCATCTAAGTTTCCTGCATCTTCTCATAATAATATGCACGATAGATGATCTGGTTCTGCATTCAACTTCCCTAGTTTCACTACAACCTCAAAATCATATTCCTGAAAAAATAGAAGTCATCTGCATATTCTCCCCCCCAACACTGGCTTATTCACCAAGTATTTCAATGCAGAGTGGTTTGTATACATCTTAAAGTGAGACCCCAATAGATAATGTATGAACTTTTGTAGTGCATAGATCATTTCCAATCCTTCTCATTCCATGGTAGTATAATTATTCTATGTTATGGATATCTTCCTGCTTGCAAAAGAAAATGGGTGATCTATGTCTCCCTCCTCTGGTTGGGGCAGTACTGTTCCAAACGCTATGGATGATGCATATACATGTACATGGAACTCCTTATTACAATTTGGAAAGACCAGAATCGACGCGGTCACTAGGTTTTGCTCTAAGGTGTCCAAACCCTTCTAACAACCCTCATTCCATTGAAACTTTTCTTCCTTCTTTAGTGACTTTTCCATCGATGTCGTGATATGCACATATCCTTTGATAAATTTCCTATAATAGCCTGTATGACCTAGATTTTATCTCAGTTGTCTGAATGATTTCGGTGGCTCCAAATCTAGAATTACTGCAATCTTGGATGGGTCTAATAGTAATCCTTTTTTGCAAACTACATGTCCCAATAGAATTCCAAATGGTGCACAAAAAACATACTTCTTCAAGTTCAACGAAATATCACATTGTTTAAACCGACCCAACATAAGCTTGAGGACTTTTATATCGTCCTTCGGTAGACTAAACACAGTCCATTCATCCAAGTACACTTCAAGGAAATTATGGATAAATTATTTGAACGTTGCAACCACTACTTTGGAAAACATCACAGGGGCATTCTTCAATCCAAAGGGCACTACTTTATATTGATAAATCCCCCACTTTTTCGCAAAATTGGTCTTTTTTCCATCTTCCTACCCATTTTTTTATCTGATGGTACCCGATAATCCTTCTGTGAAAGAATAAGTTTCTTGGCCTCCTACATTCTCCAATACCTCATCTGTGAATGGTGTTGGAAATGGGTCATGTAAACACACGTCATTCAACTTCCTCATATCCGTGAAGATCCTGATTCCTCCCATCTTCTTGACCTGCACTACCATTGGATTGATCCACTCTGATTATTCTACCGGTTCAATGATTATTGCATTCACCATCCTGTCTATTTCAACCGTCACCTTTTCCTTATACCTCGAATTTAACCTGTAAGGACTCTATCACATTGGATTAGTTCATGGTTTCAGCAGAATATTCATCTCACCTAAGTCCCTTGTTATCCCCTTCATCTCTGAAATGTCGTTGGGAATAGCTCTTGATATTCGCACAACAATTCTGAAATATTTTCAACTATCACATCACTCCAGTAATCCCCTATATGTGCAAACTTCATATTCTCTGTCGTCCCAATGTTTACCTTCCGCATCTTTATTGGTTGTGTGTATGCGGCGGATTCAAGCTCTAGCCCTTCTACTGCTCATTCTCCTTATGTCTCAGGCACTTGTATGTTTCTGGTATCCTCTTCATCTTGCTCTTCCTTAGCTACATTGTAACACTCCAATAACTCATGGACAATCATAGGAGCTCTGTGCACACTACATACTGGTACCACCTCCATTGACCCTTCTTTTGTGAAGATATTAGTTCGAATAGCCTATATCACTGCATCTATTGATGGAGACTCATATAAAAATGTAAATGTGACTTTGAACCTCTGATCCAACTCCTCCCATCCCGTTGTCTCTCTGCGCATTTCCAATTCCAAATACCAGTTCTTTGGGATCATGTCCAGTGTGTGTATAAATATGTGTGTCCATTCTGCTTCTAGTATTGAACTCCATAAAGTCTTGCATTGTTCAACATGACCTACTAGATCACTCTATCCTATAAACTTTTGCGTGGTATTTTCTTCCTCAGTTCCAAACCTGACCTACATTATCCTTATACACTATGGCTAATCTTTCATGCCTTCTTTGTGTGCATCCCACCATCTAGATGGATTCGCTCTTAGGACAACATCTAGTACTAACAACCTTTGTTGTTTGGATACCTGCAACTCAAATGAATTTATAAACAATCTTATATTAGTTAATCCATCGTACTTGGGTGGATCACATAGCTATGTTCCAATCCAACGCAAGGATCAGGTTATGCATGCACATCGTCTAGTTGGGACTTCATGCATTCTCTGTTGCCAATGCTCTAGACCTTCCTCTGAGTCTGATGCATACAAACCAACCCTTCTCCAACTTAGTGCACCATCTGCAGTAGGGTTGAAATAATCATCCATCCACGCAGTCATGTTGTATAAGTTGTTGATGTCATTTCCTCTGGTTGGATCTATGTATTTCTTTCCTTCTTATGGGTCCAAGGGTGTAGTAACTTTCAATTATCCAACTTCAAATATCATCTTCCTCCTCTTCGGGTTGATGATCACCTATCTATCAAAATCCCATTCCATTCCCATCAGTGCTAGATATGGTTGATTTTCATCCACGATCTCAATAGCTTCAAAGTCTACCACACTACGCACCCCATCTATGTTCATAGGTACTCCTATCAAATGACCAATCAATACTATTTTGTGCTTATTCGTGAGCCTTAGATGAACAAGATACCGTACTAGCGTGGGTTTTACCATCATCTCCCATGTGTTCTTAGGTAAAACATCCACATCATACCATAAGTCCAAGATAATGTTATCCACATCATACCATAAGTCCAAGATAACATTATCCACATCATAGTCTTGATTTTGCGCATTGAATCTGAATTCTCCGTTGGTCCTCTTCCTACGCAGTACTTGATTTACCACCCTTTGTGTTATGGGAGTTTCTCTTGCTCGTGTGTAGTGATGAATCATTTCACGGAGTTTACTCAGCCGAGTTTCATCTTTCATTAGTTCTACACAACTTCTCAGGAATTTAGTTAGCGTGGTTACCTTTCCAGTTGGCTTCTCAGGCACAACGCGATCTCCTACATGAGGGGCAGTTGATTTTGATGCTCCCCAATCTTGTCCGAGTACTTATTTTCTTTCCCTTTGATATGTCTCTTTTTCTTGATGAGGATCAAATATTGGCATAGGCCCTGATGACTTCCTTACCCATTTCTCAGTCTGCTTTCCTTCACCTGTCGTATCATCTCCTGGTCTAGCTCCTCTGTGTGTATCAAATGCTATTCTTGGTCCTTCATTGCATTTTTCGATTGATATTTTTTTTACATTTTGGTTTGGATTCTATTTTTGGTTTCCTCTGGCCTACTAGTTCACAACTATTTGGGGACAATATTCTGTCGCATGGGCCAGTGTTATGCAGTATGTGCATGTTGTACACATATTCGGGCAATCGTGGGCCAAGTGTCCTGGTTGATTACAATTGTAACATATAGTTGGTCCTCTTCCTCCTCTACCAAAATTTCCTCTGCCTCGACCTTTGCCAAAGTTTCCTCTATTCCCTGGATTAAAACCTCTTTGATTATTATATTGTGGACCACCCCCTTCTACTGCAACATTCTCCTCCTAAATCTTGTACATGTATGAAGTGCACTCCCTCATTAGGTCGAATGCACAACAATCCTTCTCTTCATGTCTGGCAGACTTACAAAAATTGTAGAACAAGTTCCTTGGTGTACTCTAATACTTTTGTAGTAATGGGAACTCAGTTGGATGATGTCCCCATTTCTTACATATCTCACAATATCCCCCTCCTGGTAGTGGATTTGGCGCCCCCGTCGCCAAATACTGCATGAATGTTGGGCATTTGTCTTTATGATGGACTTCAATCCTACACTTGGTACACCAGACTTGTTCGTGTTTCTCCTTCCCTTTGGTAAGCTCTATCATTTGAATCATCAATGCAACCAACTGCATCTAAACTTGCGCCATTCCTCCACTATCTCCAACCGGGGATGATTCCAATTTATTTCATTTTCCAGCGCCTCAGGATGCGATGCAACCTTTTGTTGAATCAATGACCTACATATGTGTGGTACAAGTCCCGCAATAAACCATTCTTGATGTTGTTGATCGGGGATATATAAAGTCATTCTACCCATCAGACCCTTGAACCTTTGATCAAAGTCCCAAACCGACTATATTTGTAGATGTTTAATATCCTTCAGTTATGTGATGTACTGTGACTTTGACTTTGGCTTATTAAACTCTTTCAACAATGCTTGCCTTATTTCTGCCAAAGTTTTGGCCTACCCTATAGGTGTGGTACTTTGCAATTTCATGTACCATACCAGTGCACAACCTCTAAATGTTGTTTCCAATTGCACAAATTTCACAACCTTGTCTTAGACATTCTTTGCGGCCCAAATTGTCTCGTAGACAAACAGATGTTGTTCTGGGTCCTCTGACCCAACTGAATGGAACCTAGGCAGTCTAAGGGTGTTGTCTACCCCTACCATSTTGCTTTGTGTATTCCATMTTCTTRGTGATGTTGTTTGACTCTGACTCTGTGCACTGCTTCCACTACTCTGATTGCTCCTACTCTATCCTCCCTGGCTCATGTGTTGATGGATGCACAATGAGGTGGTTGAGTAAAAAAAAGTCGTGCATTCTCTAACTTTTCATTTAACCTCACTTTTACAAATAAGTTACTTATAAATCGACCCACTTTTATAGAATAAGTGAGAATCAATTTTACAATGAACTTACTTTATAAATTAAAGTCACATGTAGAAAAAACACATAACTTAAAAATATATATATATTAAAGTCACCTTATAGTAATTCACTTTTATAATTTAAGTGAAATGCACTTTACAATAAAGTTATGAGATAAATTTATTGTAACTTAAAAAAAGAGATGTTTGAACTCAAGACCTCTTATTATATAAAACAACTTTCAACCAAGTGAGTTAGAGTTAAATATATAACAATTTTAATGAAGGAGGAGGGGGGCTCTTATTTATTTATTTTAACTCTTTGCCTCAAAGTGTGTGCTTACCCCAAAACTCTTGTTTTTACATGCAAAAAACTTTACCATAGATGCACAAAAAAAAACGAACTTTTTGAAAAAAAAAATGATTCTCAACAATAATGGGGTTAGATCTCGATTAGCTTACTCCGAAAATGCAAGTTTTCTCTTAGTTTTTGATTTGCTAAGCTCACATAGAGCACAAAGAAAAGATCATACACATAAGAGAAAAAAATTCCACTATGTTTATGATTTGTTGAGAGCCCACAAAACACACGACAAAGAACATAAGTAGGCTGGAAAGAGTTCCAACCTAGAAACAAAAAATAGAAAAGTGAAATATTAACTATGTAAAATAAATTTAAAGAGGGCATATTCCAAGTTTATACCTTTGGGTATAATAAAAATGGTTGTATCTCGGCAAACATAAACATTTTCGAGTGAAATGAAAAGTGTTTCCAACTGAAAGAAACACTCCAAACATAATGGAACAATGTGCTCAACCCAGAAATGCACAAAAATAGCAAAACCATAAATGTGAAAACACATGTTTGAGATCTTGATATACAATGGGAGTGGGTCTTCAAACAATATCTCATACCATGTTCGAAAAAATAGGGTATTCCCACACAGGATCAATACCTTTAGTAACCACTCACACAACTAGATAAAAAGATCAATACGTTGATGTTTTTACGTGGTTAAAACCCTCGAAGAGGCAAATAGCCCATGACCCTAGTCAACGTGGCCACTTGAAGAAATATATTAATGCAAAAGAAAAATATTTTACAAGAGATTTTCTCACAATCGATCATCGACAAATGACCCTCCATGCACTTTAAATAGAGATCATGGACCAATCGGGTGTTAAGACACAAATTAATATAGCCATTAAAATTGATGAGAATATGAGTCATGAGATGACTCTATGTCTAAAACATATTGTGATTGTTGGATTACATAACTACAAATTCATACTAAAGAAAGACACTAAGAAAAACACTTTTTCCTAAAGACATATTAGACCAAGTTGAACATAGCTAACTCCTAAGTTTCTAAATATCCTAACAAAAGGTGGAACTAGGTTATTCTTATGGGGGTGATTAGTTAGCTAGGTCTTATGAGTCTTCCCTTATTTAGTAATTTTCATGCATCGACCATTGTCTATATGTGAATAGGTGTGTGAGGCCTAACTAGTGTGGCTAGAGGATGAGGGCACACGGGGTTTAGATTTTTCTAATAAAGGTTAATATTTCATTATGTGGTGTGGGATTTAGCACTTGCAATAGGTGTTGGAGAATTTGATATCACATTGGTCGTTGAATAAAATGTCTTTCTTCCAAAACAAATACAAATTATTTTTAATTCTTGGAGAATTCAACCCCAAAGCAAACCATTTTTTGGGAGCACGGGTTTAAAAATCTAACTAGATCATAGGAAATGAATTGTCAATTGAGGATAAGATACCTTTCAAAAATGCCCAACGATTCATAGGGAACCACCAAGTTTGGATAATAATGTAGGATAGAAGATTCTTCAATGGATCATTCTAGGATAATATTATAAGCTATAAGATTCTTCAATGGATAATTCTTCGTGCCATTAAAAAAAAATCAAAATGTTTTGGCACATCTAGAGGCGATGAGAGATTATTTGATGATAGTACATTTCTTCCTCAAATAAAAAATGAAAAAATCACTTATCCAAGTTGCATATGGAGTTACAAATGCATCAATGGGGTCACAAGCCTCTTCGGCACAAGTTTTAATCACATATTTTGGAGGGATTCAATCCACAAAATACCCTAACTATGTGTTTTTTTTCAACATATTACAAATAGAAAAATATTTTTTTTCAACATATTACAAATAGAAAAATATTTTTTTCCAACATATTACAAATAGAAAAATATTTAGAATTATGAATAACAACTTTATCTAGAGGAATTTTGATACCTTGTATACCACCTTTAGGATGATAAACAACATTGTGTATGAGACGACAAGGTGGCCATCTAATTGACCCTTTGATATCTTATGACAAGCAGAAAAGGCCTTAGTGTCATGCACAAAAGATGACAACCTTAGGTTTGTGTAAGCTCCTTTTAACCCAAAAACAATAAATGTTGTAATATTGTGATTGAAAATACAAAATCATTCAGATATCTGAATAATAATGAAAGTATGATTATGGATGGTTTTGGCATGGAAATTTCTCTCTTGGCTTAGATTTTGTTTTCTCTTCCATTCCACCCTAGATATTTTTTTAGCAACATCCACCACCAATATCATTTTTTAATAGTAATTTCCAATGATAATTATTATTATTATTATTTGTTATAACATGGCTTTATTATTCTTTCCATTTTCTATCTAAAGATTGTTATTATTATTATTATTATTATTATTATTATTATTATTATTATTATTTGTTATAGCATGTCTCTTTATCCTTATTGCGTCATGTTGGAAAATATTCCATTTTTAAGATGGGTTTTAAAAAATTGTGAATAAGGATTAAAAATATCACCATGATAGGTCAAACATTTAATAATCAATAAATAATAATAATAAAAAGATATTAAAAATTAATTAATATTTTTCAATTCTTAATTAATTAATAAGCAATAATTATTTAATAATTAATAAATAGTTGAGTGAATTAGTATAAGTGGTTGAGAGATTTGAGCTTTATAAAATAGGTCTTGGGTCAATCCCCTACATTGAATTTCTCTATTGCATGTCTTATTGGATATTCCTACTGGGTTGGATGCCCAATAAACCTCAATGAATTTACATTGGACACAATCCATGAAAAAGTGGGAAAAGATCCCAAAAAAAATTAAAATAATTAATAAATAACATTTTTCCAAAAAATAATTAATAAATAATATATAATTAAATATTAATAATTAATTGAGAAGTCTTAATAAAAAAGGAAATAATTTAGAAATTAATTATCTAATAATAATTGTTATTCTTCACCATTAATTAGAAAGAGACAACACAAGAAAATAAAACCATATCTCAATAAGCAATGTGGAAAATTAAATAAACTATATCTCTAGCAAATAATGTGATCATATATCACCACATATATGCAACACAAAAAAAATAAAACCATGTATCAAAGTAATAAACAAAAATATCATAATATCAATCAAGTTAAAATGCAATGTTTTACTTTGGATTTTAGATTTAATATTACTAGCTTACCATACAAAACAAAGAAATAAATGAAATCAAAATGAAAGAAGCTACAAAAATAGCACACCATCCACATGATGACCACAAAATGTACCACAGGAAAACCCAATATAGGAAAAACCTATCTAGGAGGTAAGGCCTATGCATTTCTCTTTTATTCTTAGTTGTGAAATGAAAATACAAAGAATGTGCACTCACTATGGAGTTTCCATGGACATTGTGGCCAATATGTCTGCTATAGGATATTCCACTTCCTCTTTTTACTCAAAATCTCACTCCTAAATGCTTTGTTCAACTATGGAAGAATAAACAATACAATAAGAATGGTACCTCTACCTTTCCTAGCGGCCTAGTATTTAACATGGCTTGATAATTGTCTAGGGTTAGGGTTTTTACATGCCTAAAATTCCAATTAGGTTTAGGGTTTAGAACCTCTAGAGTATTCTTGAAAGTTCACACGTGAATAAATCCACACATGTGAGTGATGGAAGACAAGGTGGCATCCACTCAGTATCAAGGTGGTCAACATGATAGGCTAGCGTATGGGAGGCATAACTTCCTTATACGAACTTTGATTAAGAACTCAAACATGCTTAAGAAGTTTCAGTACCCCAAATCACTAAAGTGGGACTTGCCCTTAAAATGGGCCCTATAAGGGCCGACTTGTTTGGTGATTTCTTCAACAAAATTCAAGTCACCTCATTCGCCGGTACATATTTGAAATATGTGAAGGATCAATATAGGGTTCATTTGCAAAAAAACCCTATGTATGAGCGTCCTCCGATGATTCATGAGAGTGAGTGGAAGAATATATTGGAGGATGCAAAGGATAAGACAATGAGAAAAGAAGAAAAGACACCACCTAGTCCAGAAAGGTATATCATATTTTGAATTTAATATGTTGAATTATCGTTAGTTCTATATAAAAAATTCCCTATACAACCTATTGGAAAAAATTTGTAGACTCCCAGACATGTCAAAAGAAACCAAGGCAAGACTAGAAAAACACAAACATCACAAACTTAGACAGGGTTACGGTTACGTGAAACTAAAAACATGAATTGTAAGTACCAAATATGTAAACCATATCATTCCTATCATCATTCAAATTGTATTCAATTGCATCCAATAAGCCAAATTTTAGATCTTGTGCAATGCAGGGGGCTCAATTAAAAACTATGACCATAGAAGAAGACCTCCAGCTCAGTTTCGAGTTCGACTTTCAAGTCGTGGTTAAACGTCGATAAGGCGTGGGGGAAACACGATTTTCCCCTTTGAATGCCATCATAAGTAAAATCAATGGAATTTAATTGTTGATTACTTGTAAAATATATTCACGATTGATTTCACCCATAAATGAATGTGTCTTTCTATTTTAAGCTAGAGAGAAATAATAATAATGAGGCCAATAATGAACAACAACCCCATGACGGTGGAGTGCAGTCTGATGGTGGTGGTGTGCAGCTTGACCATGATGGTGGAGTACAGCCCGATGGTGGTGGTGTGCATCCCGACCATGACAATATTATGTCTATAAAATCAAAAGTATGGATTACAATTATTAGTATTTACTTGTAGATGGTGTACTTATAATTTTTCTTGTTTCTATGGCAGAGCATGTAGATGAGGATATTTAGTGAGAGCAGGAACACATGGAGTTGAACCAATGGTCTCGACTAGTCAACCTTGTAAAGAACATTGTAATGATATTTGCATTAAAGAACTACTTCTGTGAATAATAACTAACCATATCAATTTAACCTTTTTTTTATATTTTAGTTGAGGTCCCTCGACAACATCCTACACACTATGGAGAGTACTCGACTAGACATGCAATTCATTGGAGCATTCATATTGAATCAACACCAAGAGAGGGCCCAACAATTGAATCGAATCTAGAAATGGATGAGCCAATCAATAGATATTTGAAAACTAAGAAATAGAAAAATAAGTGATTGTATATATTATGAAAAACATGTATAATGGAAACACATTTTGATGATAAAATTTATTAATATATACTATTTGTTGCTACCTTCTTATGGATGTACGTTATATGTTTTACATGTACAAAACCACATATCTACACACACATTCTTTCTTTCATTTACCTTTAAATTTTGTTTTTCTACTTTCTATGCATGAATTGTACTATGCCACTTTCAATTATTTTCTCGTAGACAGATTGAGTAGGGGGAATTGAGAGTGATGCGAGAGGGGGTGGAGCCAAATGAGCTTCCACCTTCACGTGGTTGGCCTTTTGCAATAAAGAATAAATTATTCTTGAAACCAAAAGAAGCTCACTTGGGTATTCCACTTTAGTCTTTCAAGAGTCTCGTATATGTCGATATGTATGTTGATTTGTTTAATTATTATTCGGTCATATAACCTTTTATTCTTTGATGATTTCTGCAGATCTTTGCAATGGAAATGAAACTAACAAATAGCCTATGTGTGATGTGGTTTTACAAGCTTCTGCCTCATCGAGCTCATGGAAGTAGGTAGTTAGTACTGATTTTTCCATTTTAGTTAGTGTGTGTGCACAATTTCCAAAGATTCATGTATATTTCAACCCTTTATTAAATTCTAGTCACAAATCACCTTAGTATACAGTATTTAGGGTTTACAACAAATCCAAAATCATGTAACTTGTAACGTGTAGATTACCAACACCATACATAGATTTTTATTCCCAAGGCATGTGTTTTTCATCATGCCCCGTTTTCATGCATTTTTCCATTAATGCATTTTTTTGCACTTACAAGGCAACTTTTACCCTTTATGCATAACAAAGGGTTTTTGTTTCAAAATGCACAACGAAAGTATGAATAGATTTAAAATGATAAAATCCAAACTCCACAATTTTAACCACTCAATTTGGAGGTCACATGAGTCTTAGGTGTGCATTTTACAGAAAGACGATTTTACCCTCCATTTTACAAAAAATCTTGAATCTCAATTCAAGGTAGAAGTCCTTATTCATTTGAAAATGCTATATATATATAATGCTATTAAATTCACAACAAAACTTAGATCACTAAATTTTGAAGTATATAGAAGCATGAGCGTGCATTTCCATTAGGGCACTTTCTACAGTTTTGGTATCTCAATTTAGAAGGTAGATTTTTCCTCTGTTACATAACAACCACTTTTATGTTTGCAAACACAAAAATAAATATGTAGATAGGTGTAAATTTATCTAAGACACCCTCAGAAGCTTGAATCACTCAAATTGCAAGTGTGTTAATACCTGGGCTTGCATTTTTCATCATGCCCTAGTTTCATGCATTTTTAAGCATTTTCCCCTCTATGCATTTTTTTGCATTTACAAAGCAGTTTTTAACCTTTATGCACATTAGAGGGTTTTTGGTTTGAAAATTCATAAATAAAGGTACAAAAATATGTAAAATGATAAAATATAAATTCCACAAATTTAATCACTCAATTTGGAGGTCATATGAGTCCTAGGTGTGCATTTTATAGTAACACGGTTTTACCCTCCATTTTACAAAAAGTCTTGAATTTGGGTTCTAGGTAGAAGTCCTTTTTCATTTGAAAATGCACTTCAGATGATATAGAGAGATTTAGAATGTTATTAAATTCATCCCAAAACTTAGATCACTAAATTTGGAGCTATATAGAAGCATAAGCATGCATTTCCATTAGGGCACTTTCTATTGTTTTGGTCTCTCAATTTACAAGGTAGATTTCGCTCTTTTACACAACAACCACTTTTATGTTTGCAAGAACAAAACTAGATATGTAGACATGTGTAAAATTATCTCAGACACCCTCAGAAACTTGAATCACTCAAATTTCATGTGTGTTAATACCTAGGCATGCATTTTTCATCATGCCTTGGTTTCATGCATTTTTAAGCATTTTTCCCTTTGTGCATTTTTTTTCCTTTACAAGACAATTTTTAACCTTTATGCATAGTAGAGGGTTTTTGGTTTGAAAATACACAACTAAAAGTATGAAAATATGTAAAATGATAAAATAAAAACTCCACAAATTTAATCACACAATTTGAAGGTCATATGAGTCCTAGGCGTGCATTTTATACTAATCTAGTTTTACCCCCCATTTTACAAGAAGTCTTGAATTAGGGTTCCATGCAGAAGTTCCTTTTCATTCGAAAATGCATTGTGGATGATACAAATAGATTCAAAATGTTATTAAATTCACCCCAAAACTTACATCACTAAATTTGAAAGTATATAGAAGCATGGGCATGAATTTCCATTAGGGCACTTTCTACTATTTTGGTCTCTCAATTTACAAGGTAGATTTTGTCTCTTTTACATAGCAGTCACTTTTATGTTTGCAAGTAAAAAACTAAATATGTAGATAGGTGTAAAATTATCTAAGACGCCCTCAACAACTTGAATCACTCAAATTGGAGGTGTTTTAAGACTCGGGCATGCATTTTGTGAAGTCCAACGTGCATTTTCCACAAGGCCATAAATTACAGTTTAAAATAAAAACATGTATTTCTTAAATGTGAGTGTGCATTTTTAGATGTGAAGGCTCTAAATTATATGTGCATTTTTTAGTGTGCATTTTCCACAAGGCCATAAATTTGGGTTCTAGGTAGAAGTCCTTTTTCATTTGAAAATTCACTTCAGATGATATAGAGAGATTTAGAATGTTATTAAATTCATCCCAAAACTTAGATCACTAAATTTGGAGCTATATAGAAGCATAAGCATGAATTTCCATTAGGGAACTTTCTATTGTTTTGGTCTCTCAATTTACAAGGTAGATTTCGCTCTTTTACACAACAACCACTTTTATGTTTACAAGCACAAAACTAGATATGTAGACAGGTGTAAAATTATCTCAGACACCCTCATAAACTTGAATCACTCAAATTTCATGTGTGTTAATACCTAGGCATGCATTTTTCACCATGCCTTGGTTTCATACATTTTTAAGCATTTTTCCCTTTGTGCATTTTTTTGCCTTTACAAGACAATTTTTAACCTTTATGCATAGTAGAGGGTTTTTGGTTTGAAAATACACAACTAAAAGTATGAAAATATGTAAAATGATAAAATAAAAACTCCACAAATTTAATCACACAATTTGGAGGTCATATGAGTCATAGTGATGTAGGAGCATCGTCAGCATCAAGCAAGCGCGGACGCGGAAGACAGCTGGAAGACCACCAACGCACGTTTTGGGATGTTTTTGAAATATTAATGTAATAGCTAGAAGGCGTACCTTGCATTTATATCTTGGAGGATGTAAAAAGATCATGGGTGATTCTCTCTCATCTGTAGGAGGTAGAGGCATTTATGCATAGTTAATGAAAGTAGGTAGATTTGAATTCTAGATTTGAAAGTTTTAGGAACAGGAGGGAAAACGGATATAGACACCCTCATCTTTGTATCTTTGTATCTTTGGATCTTGGTATCATTGTATCATTAGAGCATAGAGCATAGAACAAGAGAAGAGAGAGTTGTAGTAGAGAGTTGTAGAGAAGAACCCATGTACAGAAGTTATGAATTAATATATGAAGCTTTGATTCAGATTCATGGTGTTATGATGCTTTCTGTGTATACATGTTGAATGGTATGCTTATGGTTCTTTATTCTCTCTGTTATGCATTTACTTTAATATTGTGTGAATGTATGATTTCATGTTGAATGTTTGAAGTTTGAGAGAGAGAGAGAGAGAATGAGTTTCAATTGTTTCTCTTCCCGAGAGAATTTCATGCAAGGAGTGCAGTGAAGCGTTCACAAGGAGTGCGTTGACGAAGATTCAGAGTTTATTTCTGAAAGTTCAGGAGGGATATCGTTGTTCTCATTCCCGCAGAAGTGCAACTGAGGCACCGAAATCCGTGCAAGGAGTGCGCATGCGTTGGAAGTCTTAGGACTTATCAACAAAAAGTGGAGTTGAAGGACTATTGTTGCAAAGGAGTTGCATAGAGTCAAGAGATTCAAATATTGGAGATATTTGAAGGATTGCCGCAAGGAATGTGTGCAGGATTCTTACGGAGACTTGGAGTTGCAAGAAAGATCAGGAGGATTATTGCCTTTGAGGTAATCAAAGGGGAGACGAAGGGAAGTCGCTCTGCAGAAGTTAAAGTTCCAGTGGAAGAACTTGCTTTATTTCGCAGGAGTTATCAAGGAACAAACGAGAAGTTGAAATTCTCTGTGGGGAATTCCCGAAATCATGAGGACCGTAGGATCTAGGGAAGTTGCAGGGTGGTTAGAGGTGAGTAAGATTTCCACTCTAGGATCCAGAATCAACGTGGACCGTTGGTTGTGCTTTTCACAAGCCGTCAGATCATTTCGACATTTCAGGGATCTTAACGACAAGGAGCCGAGTACAGTGAAACGAAAGTCCCGAAGTCGCGAGTTGCGATAGGAAGTGACGTGGAGTTCGGGATTTCGGTACTTCGGGTGTCGGGAAATGGAGGAGACATCACTTTGGGAGCAGAAGTCCCGAAAACCCGAAAGAGTGATTTGTGGCAGGAGTCTGTGTCAGAGATAGGAAGTGGTTGAGTGGACAGGTGGCGTGTCCTTGTCAAATTGGCGGAGTCAAACCTTGTGGACCGTTTCAGGGTTTGGAGGTCGAAGGACAGAGAGCCTTGCATTTGGATTCGCAAAATCACGAAGTCCGAATTCCCGATGAAGTGAGAAGCCCGTTGAAAAGTCAACTTTTGTCGAGTGCATCGGAGTTCGGCAATTCGGGTTTCGAAAGTTGTAGAGATAAGAATCCTCAACAACAGGGATCTTGAAATCGCGAAACCCGAAGTCCCGAAGTTGCGAAGGGCATGATCCTATTTCGGGTCAGGAGATCTGGGTGATGCTTCGTGTTTGATCGCGTGAGCACACTCATAAGGACCTGTGGATACACTATTGTGTGTGTAAGGTGTTTCATGAGGGGAAACCAAAGATTCAATCAGACTCAGGAGGGAATTTTTAGAACGATCCTGTGCAGACTCCAACTTGGGGGTTGGGGGTCAGCGTCAGTTGTGGTATCAAAGCACAGAATTTTTTTTTTTTTTTCTTCTGTAGTAGAGGAAGGAAGAATATTTCACAGCGATGTCGTCGAGAAGGAGAGATAGACCAATGCTTGATCCAGCATTGGAAAGGGAAATGTGTGAACTACGTGCTAAGCTTGATGCCATGGAGACAACACAGAGGTGCACAGTTGATGCTGGGGATATCAGGGAAGATGAAAGTGAAAATGAAGCTGGACACGAGGGAGAAGAAGTTGCAGCCGAAGATGTTATAGATGAACGTATATTCAGGGTTGTCGCAAGGATAGGTGCCAGGGCAAAAATGGAGATTCCCATGTATGAAGGGAACTAAGATGTTGAAGAGATTCTAGACTGAATTAGAGATCTGGATGAATATTTTGACTATGAGGATGTCGAGGAAGACAAGAAAGTCAAACATGTTGTCATAAGACTTAAAGGGCATGCAGCATTATGGTGGGATGAACTGCAGGCTGACAGACGCTGCAAAGGCAAGCAGAAAATCAAAAGTTGGGATAGAATGGTTGCAAAGATGAAGGAAAAATTCATACCCAAGGATTATAAAATTACTCTGTTTCGGAGGATGCAGAACTTGAGACAGAAGTTGATGGCAGTGAAAGAATACACTGAATAATTCTACAAACTCAACATCAAAGCAGGTCATCAGGAAAGCGACGATGAAAAGTTTGACAGGTACATGAATGGTCTAAGATACGACATTCAAGAGGAGATGAGCATGGTGACCCTTAGAAATGTGGAAGATGCTTATCAGATGGCTCTGAAAGCTAAAGAGAATCTAAGTCGAAAGCAAGGTCAAAGAGGCCGAGGCAGAAGTCAAGCTAGAGGAAAATAAATTGTCCAAGATAGAGCTCAGAAACCACAAGAAGAGTGGAAGAAACCTCAAACTCAGCATGAGAGAGGAGGAAGCTCACAGAAAGGATAGTATGCTGATAGAAATACTTTTCCTCGAACCAGAGGAAGAGGCAAAGGTGGAGAAATAAAATGCTTTATCTATGGAAAAAATGGACACAAATCCTATGAATGTCCAGATAGAAAGAAGGAAGGAGGTGAAACTCACATTACCGAAGCACAAGGATGGAATGTTGAGGCAGAAGATGCTAAGGGTGGAAGATCACTGATGATGAGAAAAGTTCTCTTAACGCCAGATAAGGAGGCAGAGAATCCAGTCCAAAGGAACAGACTTTTTCGAACTGCTTGCAAGACCAAAGACAGGGTATGCAAAGTCATCGTGGATAGTGGTAGAACAGACAATCTCATTTCTACAGAGATGGTAGAAAAGCTGGAGCTGGAGACTATTGAACATCCAAGCCCATACAAAGTTTTGTGGCTACAAAAAGGACATCAAGTAAATGTCACTAAACAATGTTTAATTGAATTTAAAATAGGAGGATATAAGGATGAAATATTATGTGATGTCATTCCCATGGATGTTTGTCATCTATTATTGGGTAGACCATGGCAATATGACAGAAATGTGATTCATGATGGGGGAAAGAACACATACACCCTAGAGAAGAATGGGAGAACCCACATGTTGTTTCCGATTAAGGATAAAGAAGTGAGACCAGAGGTAAAAAAAACTGTACTTCTCATGAGTGAGAAGGAACTTCTTAAGGAGGTTAAGAAGAAGGAAGATACACAATTTATTGTGGTCATGAAGCATAAAATTGTTTTAACTAGTACAAGAGTAGATGATTTACCAGAGGAAATCTAGAAGTTGTTGGAAGAATTTGCAGATATAGTAGTGGACGAACTACCTTGTTCGTTTCCACCGATCAGAAGTATAAGTCATCACATCGATCTTATACATGGAGCTAGTTTACCAAACAAAGCAGTGTACATATTGACACCATAGGAGAATGAAGAGGTTAAGAGACAAGTCCAGGACTTAATGGACAAAGGGTTGATTCGATAAAGCTTGAGTCCATGTGTTGTTCCAACAGTGCTCAGCCCAAAGAAAGATGGAGGCTGGAGGATGTGTACAGACTCAAGAACAATCAACAAGATTACCATCATATATAGATTTCCTTTGCCAAGGATGGATTATTTGATGGATTGCTTGAGTGGAGAAAGATTATTTTCAAAGATTGATTTGAAAAGCGGATATCATCAAATTCATATGAGAGAAGGTGATGAATGGAAGACAACATTCAAGACGAATGAGGGGTTGTATGAATGGCTTGTTATGTCATTTGGCTTAAAAAATGTGCCTAGTACTTTCATGAGATTGATGAATGAAGTCCTGAAGGATTTCATAGGAAAATTTGTCATTGTATATCTTGATGATATATTGATTTTTAGTAAAACAGAAGCAGAACACTTGAAGCATTTAGCTACAGTGATGAGGAGGTTACAACAAGAGAAGTTGTTAGTAAATATGAAGAAATCAACGTTCATGAGGACAGGACTCATTTATTTGGGTTTTGTTATCTCTACAAATGAGTTGAAGATGGATCTGGAAAAGGTGGATGCAATCAAGAATTGGCCATCACCGAAGAGTGTATTTGAGGTTCGAAGCTTCCATGGATTAGCTAGTTTCTACAGGAAATCCATTCGAAATTTTAGTGGGATTAGCGCACCAATGATGGATACGGTGAAGAAAATACATAAAGATTTTCATTGGACAGAGGAAGAAAAGAAAAGTTTCAACTTGCTGAAGAGGAGGATTACTGAACAACCAATTCTGGTGTTGCCAGATTTTAGTAAGACATTTCAGGTCAAGTGTGACGCTAGTGGATTTGCAAATGGAGCGGTCTTGAGCCAAGATGACCGGCCGATTGCATACTTCAGTGAGACACTGAATGAGGTGAAGATTAAATACTCAACATATGACAAGGAATTTTATGCAGTCATACAAGCGTTGAAGAAATGGAGACATTATTTGGTTCCTAAAGAGTTTGTTTTATACAGTGATAATCATGCCTTACAAATCGTGACTCAACAGGAGAAGTTGAACCAAAGACATGTTAAATGGGTTGAATACATGCAGAATTTTACTTTTGTAATTAAGCATATTTATGGAACTGCTAACAAAGTTGTTGATGCTTTGAGCAGGAAATGTTTGCTTATGCAGGAATTTAGAGTCAAAACTTTGGGTTTTGATAATCTCAAAGAAATGTACAGAGATGATCCAGATTTTAAAGAGGCATATGAGGCATCTGAGAATCCAATTCTTAGGGATAGAAGCCAGTGGACCGAATATATGATCCAGGATGGATTATTATTTAGGGGAAATCAATTATGTATTCCAAAATACTCCATGAGGGAGAATCTGTTGAAAGAAAAACATAGTGGAGGATTGGTCGGACATTTCGGTCATGACAAAACATTCTCAAAAATGAATGGCTCATATTTTTGGCCAAGAATGAGGACAGATGTTAAGAAATTCATGGACAAATGTAGAATTTGTCAGCACACAAAGGGAAAAAGGTATAATACAGGGTTGTATCAACCATTACCCATACCAGAAAGGACGTGGGATGCAGTAAGCATGGATTTTATATTGGGGCTGCCAAGAACGCAAAGAGGATTTGATTCAATCTTTGTGGTGGTAGACAGATTTTCAAAGATGGCACATTTCATACCATGCTAGAAAACCAGTGACGCAACACATATTGCAAACCTGTTTTTCAAGGAAGTTGTCAGACTTCACGGCTTAGCAAGGAGTATTGTTTCAGATCGAGACACCAAGTTCGTGGGACATTTCTGGAGGACTTTATGGAGGAAGATGGGGAAAATTTTTCATTTAGCTCAGCGTATCATTCTCAGATGGATGGGCAAATAGAAGTTGTGAACAGAAGCTTGGGAGATTTGCTAAGGAGCCTAGTGACTGAACACCATAGTCAGTGGGATCACATTCTGCCACGGGCGGAATTTGCTTATAATGATTCGATCAACAGAAGCATAGGGCAGAGTCCATTCCAAATTGTGTATGGAATGCAGCCAAGGGGAGTTTGTGAATTGAAAGATTCAGAACAGAATGAATTCAGGAGTGCTAGTGCAGAGGATTTTGCAGAGGCAATGAAGGAACTTCACAGCCAAGTCAAGGGACGTTTGCAAAATTTGAATCAAGAGTATAAACGCATAGCAAATCAACACAGGTGAGAACTTCAATTTGAAGTTGGTGATATGGTACTTGCACATCTGAGGAAAGAAAGGTTCCCAAGGGGAACATATAACAAGCTGAAAATGAAGAAGATTGGACCATGCAAGGTCTTGAAGAAATTTGGGGCAAACGCATATGAGATTGAATTACCCGATGGGATCGGAATTTCACCGATATTCAATATCTCATATTTGTACCCTTACAGAGCTAAAGAAGTAGGAGAAGATAGTGAACAGATAGAGGTTTAGTGGACTAAACAAATGCCTGTAGCTAAAAATCCACAGATGGAAAGTATACTTGACAAAAGAATCAGCAAGAGGACTAGGAGAAAAGAGTATTTTGAATACTTGGTCAAATAGAAGGGACATCCAGTTGAAGATGCCAGTTGGGAGAATGAAGCAGAAATTTAGAAGCATGGATAGACCATGCAAGAACTCATGAACAGGAGTCCATGAAAATTTTCAAGCGAGGGAGTATGATGCAGGAGCATCGTCAGTAGCAAGCAAGCTAGGAGGTGGAAGACAACTGGAAGACCACCAGCGCACATTTTGGGATGTTTTTGAAATATTAGTGTAATAGCTAGAAGGCATACCTTGCATTTATATCTTGGAGGATGTAAACAGATCATGGGTGATTCGCTCTCATCTGTAGGAGGTAGAGGCATTTATGCATAGTTAATGAAAGTAGGTAGATTTGAATTCCAAATTTGATAGTTTTAGGAATAGGAGGGAAAACGGATATAGACACCCTCATCTTTATATCTTTGGATATTTGGATCTTGGCATCATTGTATCATTAGAGAATAGAGCATAGAGCATAGAACAAGAGAAGAGAGAGTTGTAGCAGAGAGTTGTAGAGAAGAACCCATGTACAGAAGTGCTGAATTAATATATGAAGCTTTGATTCAGATTCATGGTGTTATGATGCTTTTTGTGTATACATGTTGAATGGTATGCTTATGGTTGTTTATTCTCTTTGTTATGCATTTACTTTAATATTGTGTGAGTGTATGATTTCATGTTGAATGTTTGAAGTCTGAGAGAGAGAGAGAGAATGAGTTTCAATTGTTTCTCTTCCTGAGAGAATTTCCTGCAAGGAGTGCAGTGAAGCGTCTGCANNGCAAGGACCGCGTTGACGGAGATTCATAGTTTATCTCTGAAAGTTCAGGAGGGATACCATTGTTCTCATTCCCGCAGAAGTGCAGCTGAGGCACCGGAAGCCATGCAAGGAGTGCACATGCGTTGGAAGTCTTAGGACTTATCAACAAAAAGGGGAGTTGAAGGACTGTTGTTGCAGAGGAGTTGCACAGAGTCGAGAGATTCAAATACTTGGAGATATTTGAAGGATTGTCACAAGGAGTGTGTGCAGGAGTCTTTCGAAGACTTGGATTTGCAAGAAAGCTCAGGAGGATTAGTGCCTTTTAGGTAATCAAAGGGGAGACGAAGCGAAGTCGCTTTGCAGAAGTTAAAGTTCCAGTGGAAGAACTTGCTTTATTTCGTAGGAGTTATCAAGGAACAAACGAGCGGTTGAAATTCTCTGTGGGGAATTCCCGAAATCACGAGGACCGTAGGATCTAGGGAATTTGCAGGGTGGTTAGAGGCGAGTAAGCTTTCCACTCTAAGATCCAGAATCAACGTGGAACGTTGGTTGTGCTTTGCACAAGCCGTTAGATCATTTCGACATTTCGGGGATCTTAACGACAAGGAGCCGAGTATAGTGAAAGTCCCGAAGTCGCGAGTTGCGATAGGAAGTGACGTGGAGTTCGGGATTTCAGTACTTCAGGTGTCGGGAAATGGAGGAGACAGCACTTTGGGAGTGGAAGTCCTGAAAACCCAAAAGAGTGATTTGTGGCAGGAGTCTGTGTCAGAGATAGGAAGTGGTCGAGTGGACAGGTGGTGTGTCCTTGTCAAATTGGCGGAGTCAAACCTTGTGGACCATTTCAGGGTTCGGAGGTCGAAGGACGGAGAGCCTTGCATTTGGATTCGCGAAATTGCGAAGTCTGAATTCCCGATGAAGTGAGAAGCTCGTTGAAAAGTCAACTTTTGTCGAGTGCATCGAAGTTCGGCAATTCGGGTTTCAGAAGTTGTAGAGATAAGAATCCTTGACAACAGGGATTGTGAAATCGTGAAACCTGAAGATGTGAAGGGAGCGATCCTATTTCGGGTCAGGAGATCTGGGTGATGCTTCGTGTTTGATCGTGTGAGCACACTCATAAGGACCTGTGGATACACTGTTGTGTGTGTAAGGTGTTTCCTGAGGGGAAACCAAAGAGTCAATCAGACTCAGGAAGGCAGTTTTAGAACGATCCTGTGTGGACTCCGACCTGGGGGTTGGGGTTCTGCGTCACATAGGCGTGCATTTTATAGTAATCTAGTTTTACCCTCCATTTTACAAGAAGTCTTGAATTGTGGTTCCATGCAGAAGTCCCTTTTCATTCAAAAATGCATTGCGGATTATACAAATAGATTTAGAATGTTATTAAATTCACCCCAAAACTTACATCACTAAATTTGGAATTATATAGAAGCATGGGCATGCATTTCCATTAGGGCACTTTCTACTATTTTGGTCTCTCAATTTACAAGGTAGATTTTGCCTCTTTTACATAGCAGCCACTTTTATGTTTGCAAGTGAAAAACTAAATATGTAGATAGGTGTAAAATTATCTAAGACACCCTAACAACTTGAATCACTCAAATTGGAGGTGTTTTAAGACTCTGACATGCATTTTGTGAAGTCTAATGTGCATTTTCCACAAGGCCATAAATTACAATTTAAAAGAAAAACATCTATTTCTTAAATGTGAGTGTTCATTTTTAGATGGGGAAGCTCTAACAAGCTTAAATTAGGGTTTTATGAAACAACAAAAACTCTAATCCTAATCATCTATATCATCATGTATCGAGAACATTTTCATCTACATCTGTCTCAACCTCTTTGGCTTCTTAATCTAACACATATATTTTCTCCCTATGTCCAATGCATCATAAGCATGTATTTTAGTGTTCTACATCAATTTGAAATTTCTTTTACTTTATTATACCAGAATCAGACCTTTGAATCCCAAGTTCATCGCCAAATACACGTTGGTATTTTGACCAAATGTTTATGCCCATCTATCTCAAGCTCATCGGTCACAATTGATATGATTGGTTGTGATGAAATTATGCGTGATTAAAGTTCCTCATAGATGCCACATGGAAATTTCCTACGTCGGACATTTGACCAATGCATAAGGGCATCTATAGTGCGACGAAACAGCTTCGACGAACCAATTTGATTGGTTTCATCGGAATACCGACGTTGTTTCGTCAGAATGGCATCGAAAATTGTGCCAAATGTACTAGTGTCCCCGAAGACACCAAAAGGAAAATTCATTCAGCTAGGCAAAACATCTACCCTTGTAACATTGGAAGGAGCAAAGCCACTAAAGAATGTAGAGTTGGTAATCAAGATTCCTTTAGAGAAGGTTTGCGTTCGGCCATCTCTATACAAAAATACCAAGCCAACCAGGAGAATTAAGGTTCTCCTTCCTACTTGGAATGAAATTACCACACATCAACACCACACAGCAACCCAACCATCATGGAAATAGATGATCAAGTTTTCTCAAATTTCCAATGCTCTCGGCTACATATGGTTGCAGCAAGGGCTCTCGTCTTTCCGTGCATCGAAGCATTAGAAAGGATTATAAGCCACACTAATGGTAAGAACTGCATAATTAACAATGAGAAAGGGTAGTGTGTGGGTACATTTCTCCCTATTGATATTAGTAAGTATTACAAGCTTCTCAAACCCGGCCTATTACTCAACAATGATTTCATGGCAGCATTTCATAAGTAACATGATGTGGGAAAACTAGTGGCTAGTGGGTGGAAAGAATATAGGAAGTTCATCAATAGGACTTCGGGATGGTACATTGTAACAGGTCTGAGGGAACCTTATATGTATCTTATGGTCTTGATTTGTCGTCTATATGGTGAGAAGGATTGTTCATGGTTTATTGAGGCTTGGATGTCATTAGCATACACATTAGCTACTACCAAGAAAATATTCAATTGGGGTTCCATCATTTCAAAACAACTCAGTGACTGAATTTAACGGGTTCAAAACCCTTTCCTAGGTGAAGTACCCTCATTTTACATGGCCTCTTATTTGTTAGATGTTATGTGTGCTAGGAATGTCTTTTCTAATATGAATTTGAGTTGGCATATGTCAGAACCACCTGTGATATGTGACCTATTTTTGGCTCACCTTTATTTCATCATTTTTCGTCAAGAATGTCCTAGGTTATCAAAACATTCACAGAAAATCCTGTCACATATCAGGAATTGGTATATTGAAGAGAAATACACATACATTATAATTTCCATAGAAAATGGCTCCCCTCACTTATTACCTACATATATCCCTGACAATTTTGTCTTAGGGGAAATTTGTTATTAAATTATTCTTTAGGGGTTAAATTCTTCCTTGGTCAAATACAAAAAGAGATTTGTTATCCCCTATGGCTTTCAACTTGGATACTACTACGTTAAGGATACTCTTCAGGCTAGACAAGAGGGTTTAATTCATTTAGAATACATATTTGGACCTGGTAGGTTCTGAAGGCACAACCCCAAAGGTATAATGCTTAAGCATGTTGAGAATATTTTTGCTAATTGTCCTTACGCCCATGAAAAATGGGATGAAGAGGTATTTACTGAAAATGCACAAAATTGGGCTCAGGTTTTGGAAAGGAAAGCTACTCCCAATCTCACTATGTTCAAGACCCTCTCTTTGGATGAACAAATAGAGGTTATGACATAGAGTGTTGCAGCTAAAACAAAGAATGTGACATTTGAGAGAGAGGCAAAGGAACCTAGGAGAGTAGAAGAAATTCAGTTAAAGGCAGAAGCAAAGCACCGGGCCATTGAAGAAGAACATAATAGGGAAGCTTGAGATTAGGAGCTTCAACAAAAAATAGAATAAGAGTTGCATAGGAAAGAGGAATATGATTCTCTCAAGAAGAGATTGAACAAAGACGAAGAAGAGTTGAAGAAGAGAAAATAAGAAAGGCTCTACAAGAGAAAAAGAGTAAAGAGAAGGAAGAAAAGGATAAGCAAGAATCAATTAGACAAAAATCATTGTACGGAAAACAACAAGAGGAATAGAAATCCAAGGGTATGGAGAATTCCCAACCAGATATAGGAAGAACTATGAATCAATCAACATATGTTCATCCTGCAGAAATCCCTCCTCGGGGCATAATATATTTAACGAAGAATGATGAGGAGGAGGTAGTGAAAATAAAATTCCCAATAGAAAATGAAATCTATCCAAAAGTTGAAGGAACATCTCAGGACCCAAACATTGAAAATACAACTCCAGAACCTTCCATAGGATCACCCCATGAACCCACAAAGGGATCAATTCCAGATTTTACTGGAACTAAAACCACTGAGAAACAAGAAGTGGTTGGTGAAACTCCTGAGTTGGAAAAGAAATAAGAATCTGGTGTAATGTCTAATCCTGGGAAGAAGCAAGTAGAAACTACACTTGAAGCTATTGAAAAAACACAAACCCATGTTCAAACC
>SNQJ01S0073718.1:38174-48222 GCA_010110895.2 Picea sitchensis
TCCTCATGTTCTCTCCACATGGGACGATGGGCTATAAGCCCAAATGCACTTATTCCTTCTCGAATAAGTGTTTCACTTATCCCTTCTCGAATAAGTTTCCTCACAAATCAACTCAACTCAATTCACAGAGTAGTATGATCTGGAGAAATTTTGTCACACATGGCACTCCATGTGGACATCTAGAGGCTACACCCTCTAGAAACACTAGGGTCAACTCTCATAGTGTATGATGTCAAGGGTCAACTCCCTTGACATGTCCTCATGTGCTCTCCACATGGGATGTTGGGTTATAAGCCCAACCACATTTATCCCTTCTCAAATAAGTTCCCCACTTATCCCTTCTCGGATAAGTGTCATCACAGATCAACTCAACTCGGTCACGGAGTAGTACGATCTGGATAATGTCTCAGGAAGCTGCAAACATCAACACTCCCTCTCAGGGAGGGAGGCATTCTCTGCCACGCCAAGTCTGTCACTGAAGTACTTGAAGTTCGTCTTGGTTTGGTAATAACATCAAAAACTTGCTCATTTGTAGGAAGGTATTACACCAATACTTCCTTCCTCTGCACCATGTCTCGAATGTAATGGTACTTGATCTCAATGTGGTTCGATTTGTCATGAAACACTAGATTATAAGATATCTTCACGCAACTTTGGTTACCATAATGAATAATGGTGGAATCCAGCACATGTTCGAATAAATCTACAAGGAGATTTTGAAGCCACACTGCTTCACAGAATCTCATACTTAATGCAGTGTACTCTGCTTCTGTTGTGCTCAAAGATACAGAAGTTCGTTTCCTGCTACACTAAGAAACCATGGAAGATCCCAAAGTGAAGCAATACCTAAAGATGCTCTTTCTATCCACTACGCTCCCTGCCCAATCATAGTCAATATATTCCTATCATATCATATCAATATTGGAAGTATATCTCAGAGCATGTTGAATTGTGCCTCACAAGTATCTCAATACATGATTCACAACAATCTAGTGTGCCTATCTCAACTAACTTATAGACTGGCTAAGTGCACTCACTCCATATCAAATATTTGGTGTGTTGTTAACCAGATACATCAGTTATCCAACCAGCCATTTATACATAGTTTGATCAATTTCGTTATAATCATAAGAAGACACACTTAGTTTCTTCAGATTCATCATCATTGGTGTAGCCACAGGTTCAAGTTCAATATCTCAAACTTCTTCAATATCTCAAATGTGTACTTCCCCTGACTCAGGAAGATCTCACCAGTTCTCTGCCACACCTCTAGTCCCAAGAAGTGGTGCATCATACCAAGGTCCTTCATCTCAAACTTAGAGTCCAATGCATACTTGTAGTCAACAATAAGGCTCTTTGTATCGGTGAGGAATAAATCATCAACGTAGAGGACCAAAATAAGGGACTCACCATTAACAATCTTGTAGTACAGGATAGGATCAACAACACTTTTGTTGAAGCCCAAAAATCATCAGGTGTCCATCAATCCTTGCATACCAAGCTCGAGGTGGTTGCTTGATTCCATACAAGGCCATCTTCAACCTGCACACATGAGACTCCTTCTCATGTATCACAAAATCATCTGGTTGCTCGATGTATACTTCTTCCTTAATATCTCCATTGAGAAATGTTGTCTTTACATCCATATGATGTACTCTCTTACCCATGGATGTTGCAGGGGAAATAATCATCTGAATAGAAGTGTATCGAGCAACAGGAGCAAATGTCTCCTCATAATCTATTCCCTCCACTTGAGAGAATCCTCTAGCAACAAATCTCGTTTTGTGCCTCTCGATGCTCCCATCAACTGTGTTTGATCTTATAGATCCATTTGCAAGTCACTATAGCCTTCCCTTCAGGTCTCAGAACAATATCCCACACAGCATTATTCATGATGGATTGATACTCCTCCATCATGACATCTCTCCATACTGGATGACTAGTTGCATCCTCATAACAGAAAGGCTCAAAATGAATGGTGTGGCTCATAGTTGTGGCATAGCATCAATATATCTAAAGTATCTTGCTCTCTCGGAAGGTACCATGAGGATATGAATGTCCTTTTGCCTCTTGCAGAGTCAGACGAGTCCATGCAAGTATCTTCTGACCTACTGCAATATCTCTGGAAACATTAACTGGAGCTACAAGATCAATGGGATTAATTGGCTCAATTTGATCAATCTCCATGTGAGACCTCTAGATCTCTTAAAGGATACTTCCTCTCAAAGGTAACATCTCTTCTCACCCCAATATGTCTTTGACCAGGGATGTAGATTCAATATGCCTTTGAAGACTCACTATACCCCACAAATGTACCCTTTATTCCCGAAGGGTCTAGCTTGGTCCTTTTCTCCTTGGGTATATGAATGTCTATTGAACACCCAAATATCCTGAAGTGTCCAACCTTAGGATTTAACTCTGATGAAGGCCTCCTCGAGATTCATGTTCCTCAAAGTCTTATGAGGACTTTTGTTTTGAACATACATTGTAGTCATGGATGCCTCTACCCATAAAAAATGTTGATCATGTTAAGTCATCTTGGACCATACTTGACATATCGAGATTCCATCATGAAACCAATGTCCAAGACATATGAAGGTTCCCTCATGGAACCAATGTCTCACAAGACATATGAATGTTTCCTCGTGAAACCAATGTCTTGGTTCCTTCATCTAGCCATCTAAGGCACGTCGGGATGAATTCTACATTTCCCCCTTCTAGTCCACATAGGACCATCCAAGGAGAATGTCTCATGATGCTTCCTCAAACATCAATTATCCCTCTCAACTAGGAAGGTGATTGTCCACGATGTTTTCATCTAGTAGTCCAATGACTACTCTGCAATCAACTAGTATCACACAACTCCTCTGTATCACAAAACTCCAGATTTGTGGTATGTTTTTCCTATCTTGTTCCCACAAGCTTCGCCTACATTACTAGTGGATTTTGAATCAATGCCTAAGAAAACCAGTTGTAAATGATGATTAATAATAGGACCGATTACTTGGCACATATCCTTCCATACCATAAGGAGGCATGCAAAATGAGTTCCGATCAACCCTTCCATACGAATTAGAATACAATTTCATGATGCCATGTTGCCCCTGCATGCCATCCTTCTGATATTGTTGCCAAAACTGTTGCTCTTGCACTAAAAAGTGTTGTGGGCGGCTTTCTTATCGTGTTATTCATATGCCTGCTCGCAACTTGGAGAAGATTGAAGGCTGCCTTGTTTTGAACAGGATACGAAGGTATTACACATTATGATATGATCTCATAGAATGGTAAAGTATCCATTATTTTTGTTGCAATGACCTATAACAGAACACCTTGTTTGGACAATGTCCCAAAGGATTCTTTGAATTTATGTTTGTTGATTAACACATGTCTAAACCCCGACATTTTGATCACATATGATTAGACTAGGCCTTAGGTGGGTCTCCATATTCTCTTTTTAGATTTAGTAGAGCGTTGCATACACAGGAACAGGTGCACACACAGACAGTTCATGGATTACCCTTGACCCGTTATGGATCTATGGAAGGCACAATAGATATTCAAGGCAACCCAGTCTACTTTGTTAGATTATTAAGAAAAGTGACTTTTTGAACACGATTTCCCAAATCTTATTCAAAATCCCTACCAAATGATTCCCCGAGCCAAATTAGACATCATTCAATTTATTTTTTCTCGTTATTTTAATGTAGTTGTGTATTTCCATAATATATATGCTTATACCATCGTAGAGTACACCGATCCTATCATTCGGATTTTGTGACACCACGGTGAACTGCATGTTAGAAGTGAGCAATCTGTCACTCACATTCATCTCGTGGACCATAGCATTCTGCAGGTAGAACTGTGGCTTGTGCGGTTTCAATGCCAAGAATATGACGAGGATCACGAGCAACACGATGAAGAGGAACCCCAACAAAACCTGTAGGAATCTCCTGAAGGGCGACTCTTCCCACCAGAAGCCATGCCTACCACAATCTTTGCGAGTCACACATTCCTTCGTTGACATGTATGAGATTCACTCACAGGGCTATACCTGTGGTGTATGTAAACCATCCATTGTTCGAGAAGTTTCTCAAGGAATTTGTGGAGGAATATGGCTTCCATTTCCCTTTCAATTACCTAGGCCCTCATGTGAGGGAGTCAAGCCCATTCTAGCTTGATACCATGTTGTTGTTATTCATACAATATATAATCAATATATTATTACAATGATGAGTGTTCCATATATAGGGAACATAAGGTGACCATCCATGGAAAGATGAGTTCCTTGAATAATCAATAACTATTTATTATTATCATTTACTTATTATATACTATATTTAATAATCAATAATAATTCTATTATTAATTATTATCTTTAGATAATGTCTTCCCGATGTTTTCCAAACATCAACAGTCTACACTAGATGTTCACAAGCCTCCAAACATTGCAACCCCAGCACCAGATCTTCCCAGTCCCCTTAGGTTCTCAAAAGATCATCTGCAACCGATCTTCGAAATGCGACAAGACATGGCTGACCAGCTCCATCGCTAGGACACCCTCATACGTCGCTTATATATCTTGTTTGATTCCTTGTCAAGCCATCCATCCAAGAGATGATGCTCGACATGTTGTCGATCGTTCAATTTTTCTCCCAACAATGAAGGTCACTCGAGTTCTCCTAGTGTCTAGCTTTCTTGTTTTTATGTTATCAGGTCCAGAGAGGCCACAATCACAGTTAGACTTAGGACTAGTTTTATTTTGGTACTGTGAACAAAAACATGTTTGCCTATTTTGTAGGCTATCTATTTTGGTTTCCATTTGTATGGTAGAACAAGTAGAAAACTTTGACATGTGTATCACTATGAAGACTCTATAAGGTAATATATATTTTTTTTATCATGGACCTTTATGTTGTCCCATTTTGTATGGCAAAATTTATATTATTCATATATAATAAAATAGATTTCTTATTCTATTGCATTGTCTAGTGTCTAAAATGTTATGTTGTTGATTAAATGTATGGATGATTTACATTGTTACAGTGAACATAGGTGTAATCAATTGGTATATTTGTTTAAACAATACAACACATTAACACAATTATTATATCCATGATGCAACACATTAACACAATGATTGTATCCAAAAATGATAATTAGAATATAAAAATTAATATTATTATAAAAATATTTGATTTTATAATGATCAATTGATTTTTTGTTAAAAAAAAACCAAAAAATTGCATTTGTATACCTCCAATGTGCAAAAATTTAATATTGAAACATATTGGTGCATTGTATTCATATGAACACAATGGTGTGGTTCACACATATTTAAGCACCAGTTTTTTTTAAATGAGTATTTCACACTAGTGAGAATAACTATAATAAAAGCATTGGTTCCCCTAATGATAACAATAGCACCATTCCCTTCAATGATTCCATTACCATAGCCTTCCCTATTATCATAATTGTTTCAATGTGAAAGGTAACATACACATTGGTGCTTTTTTATATGTAATATGTATCGGTGCTTTCAAAATATAAAATACAACGGGGGTTAAAAATATATATAATATGCACCGATGTTTTCATACGCATTGGTGCTTTCAATATATAAAACACACACTAGGGATTAAAAGATATATAACACACATCAGTGTGTACTATATATTTTTGAATCCCTAATGCATATCAAATATTGGAGCATTGATGTGTATTATTCATATAAGTGCATCAATGCTTTCAATATATAAATATGCATCAGGATTCAAAAATATATAATATGCATCGATGTTTATTATATATTTTTGAAGTCGTGAACCAATGTGTATTATTGATATAAGTGCATCGACAAAAAAAAAAAAACTTCACTAGAACCTTTGGTTTTCCATAATTTATTGTTATATTGAACATCCATTAAAACCTTTATTACCAATAGCAAAGGTTTTAGCAAAGATTTTTTTGATAAACCTCTACTAGGTGGTGTTTTTCTTGTAGTGATAGAAGGTAACTTGCTCTAGCGAGATGTCACTAACATCAATGATAGGTTGTGACATGACTAGAGGTGCACTAGTTTTAGGGAACTATGTAATTAGTTGGATAGCCATTGAACCAATTTTCTTCTCTTATTCAATAGGATGCATGTGGATCACTAAGGTATGCATAGCTAGAGGAAAGAGTGAAGTATCTAAGCCTAGGGAAGTAGTATCTTCAAATGTGCAGTCTATTGATCCTTCAATCAACTTTTCAACAAGACCCCATTCATGTTTGATAAATGTTGTATTGATGGGATCAAAGTTACATAGTCCAAATTTTATGCAGAATAGAAATTGTAAAACTAATCACCTTGAAGGAAGTGTATTTAGGCTCTAGATAAAGTGGTAATTGAGAAAACGAAAATCTTTGGCCAGTGGCTAGATTCGTACCATTTATAATGGTGGTGTTTAGTCCTTGATTCTAAGAAATGGAAGAAACCAAAGAGATACGATGGTCAATTGTTGACTTACCATCATGGGTTGACATACAAATCCAAATGCTCAAGTATAGTGCATGCTTTCAACAATGGAACTAGTGTGAAGTGTTATATTTTTGGAAAATAGAAACATATAAGAACCAATTTCACATGGGTATGCATACCCAAACCATGGGTACACACTTCAAATAGGGACGTAATTTCGGAAACATGGGGTACATATTAGGTACATCCCATCTAAACATTGGGGATGACATACCCACCCCTTAAGCATGTATCTTGGACACCCATGCATACATTATGAGGTGAGGGATGTCAACTTGTACCCTGTGTGTGCAAAATAAATCCTCACGCACTTTCCTATTATGTCCCACCAACCTTCCTACCATCTGTTAAACCCTCACAAACCCTAAATTTATCCAAATTCACCATTTTCTTTAATTTATTCTGTGTGTTGGGTATTGCTTTGGAGATGGAAACTCATAACAATAGTTGATTTTTTTAGTATTTTCTTGAAATTGGGATTGTTTGGATTGGAGAGGCATTCTTATGAAATATGATGGTTCCTTAAATATTGAAATGTGCAAAGGGACCATTTGAATAGTGAATTGTCATGTAATCATACTATTTCTTTCATGGTTTTCATTGTTCAAACTTCAATTTTTTTCTCATGAAATATTCAGATTATTGAAATTTTAGTCATTAATATGTTTTCATATATTTGGCGTAGGGTATCTGATGTTCTAAACCCTTGGTGTAACCTAGCGTACCCTGGGTTTTTTGGTGGGGGGTCTCAACATGTACTAAGTATGCATCCCCACATACCTACATCCCCATGTACTAATAAATTGGTGTAATATAAGTAAGAATGACACACCTACTTACTAAAAAACCCTCGCTATGATGTGTGCATAGCCAACGAATCAACTAACTTCTCTTTACTTAGCTTGTTTACTAACAATGATCTGATATGTGTGCTAGAACAAGAAAGTAAAGGAAAATATAATAAAGAACATGTTATAGTATGAAATAATGGATAAATGAGATCTCACTCGTACCATACACAATAGCACTTAATGGTTATTTATATCTATATATGTTGTAATTCATGTTGCTTGATCCATGGGTCGACCCCTAAGCATGTGCACTCTTTTTTTTCTTAGGAAAAAAATCAGATTTTTTATTTATAAAAGAAATAAAATTACATTTTTCATATGCTAATATCATTTGGTGTTCCCTCCAAAGGGATTTACATCCACAACCTCCACAAAAATATCATGTATTTATGCCTCTAACAATCCAAATCATACATAATTTATACCAAAAAAAAATTTCAAAGGTCATCTCGTTAAGAATACTATTATAATATTAATAAGACTATTATAATATTAAACATTTTCTCTACCATCCCATAGCAAAAATCCTAAGATTTATCAAAAAATAAAAATAAAACTCATCCATAAAAGAAATAACTAATAATCTTGCCAAAAACTAGGTCTAATGAACTCTCTGGAAATAGTGAAAAGAAACGTGAAAAACTTCCCATGAAGTAGATACGAGAGTGTTATATCTTTGGATGTGAATGAGAGAGAGGAGAAGGTTCTACAGAAGCACGATGAAAGGAAAACTAGGGTTTCCACAATGGTTAGGGTTTTTGAATCTTGATTTAGCTTTGTACATCCCTCTCACTGACAAATGGAGAATGATTTGATTCATTTTTCGGATAACCCACAAGACGACCATCATATATGTTCTGACCCAATTGACATCCACAATACCCTAGACCCCTTCTTACCTATTATTTTTGTGTCTGGATCTGAGAACGCAACAAACAACAACGATGAAATTTCTAGTGAGTTTGCACGGGTTCAAATTGACCTTAAATTTATTGAATTTTCAATCCCCACACGAGGAGGAATCCATACAGTATGTTCTAGGAGATCTATCAGGTAAGGGAAATATTCCCCAACATACGGATCCAGTGTGGAAATTAATCCTAACATAGAGGAATCAATATCGTGCTTTTAATTTTGATGATGCATCTCCTTTGGATTTGATGGCGRGCTCATTCAGTTCTGGATTTGATGACAAAAGTTCAAATGGACACCAGGGCCATGGGTTTATCAGTTTATGTTTAACTGATGAAATTATGAGTGGTATGTATTCCTTCAATCCCAGAGGTTCTTCCCAAGAAGGCTTGGGACAAAGAGGACCAAGGAACCCTCATAATCACAAGAAGTGTATTAAGCATAAATCGAAAGTCATCAACATTCTGCTCAAAGATAGTGTAAAACTCAATGAGATAATGGAATTTGAGGACTCAATTCTTATTGGTAGATTCTGGAGTAGGTGAATCGATTCAACCCTACTCAAGTCATGAATAGAGGAAAACTTTGATGTGTTTGGATATATCCTACAAAGTATGGTCCTATTGAAGGGTTGGCTAGTATGGAATTTTAGATATGTTGAGGATGCGGGCAATATTATCTTAACTCGGTGGAAATGGGGCTCACAGAATTTGTGCCCGAAACAATGTCACCTGGACATTGATGCCCACTCAATCCACCTAGATTTCACTCCAGTCTAGGTAATAATGTCAGGGCTTTCTCTGATCCTCTGGTCCAAGGAATTTTTTAAGGAAATTGGAAATTTATTGAGCCTTTTTTATGAAGCAGACATCTTTCTTCATGACATCATATATATGGGGATGATTACATTTTTTGTGGGATTCAACATGTCCAAGGGATCGAAAAACTCCATAATCATTCAGAAAATTCCTTCAATGTTCTATCAATCCCTTGACTATGAAAGGATCCCCTTCAAATGCAGGCAATGCCATGAATATGGAAATATAGTAAAATATTGTTCACTCAAGTTAAAAAGGGAAGTATCGGTTTGAAATACCCCTTCAATTTCAAAGGACATGGTACCTTCACAATTGGATGGAAATCCTTTAGAAAGCACTCAAGCGACCTCTATAGAAGATAATCTAGCACCATACATTTCAGCAAAAAAGTTCATTTAGGCACATCTCCCCTCAGCCTCTCTCCATAACGAGGCCTTGTGATGGTATCAATTAAGAAACCTTCATCTCCTCCCTATCCTATCAATCATTCCACTGGTCAATTGTGTTTTGAGACCTGGGAGGTAGGTTTAGAGCATGAATTGGTGAATTATCATGGGGATTTCCTCTCCAGTTCATCCAATATTTCAAAACCCCAAAACATCTCTCTCATACCCTCAGATGGGTTAGGAGGGACCCTCTTCATGGAATCCAAGCCTCTGGATCCCCATCTCCCCCCCCAAAAAAATTGCTAGATTTGGAAACTCATGGTGACTCCCTCTCATCTAAGATAATAAAGTACAATCTCAAACCTAGAAATAGGGGACATGGGTTTTTTAAAGGAGAATCTAAGGGAGGGTTGTTGATTAAGGTTGGTTGTCATTGATGTCAACTCTTGAAGAAAGACCCATAGCACAAAGTTTTGGGTAATGGAACCAGTAGTGTTTGATGTAAATATGACTCATTATTGTTTTGTCATGGTTGATAAGAAGTAAATATGGATGAACTCC
>SNQJ01S0073718.1:80345-91245 GCA_010110895.2 Picea sitchensis
GAATTTGGGGGAGTAATGTGGGGGCTTCACTTAAGGTCGACTTTGATGCCCCCCTCTCTACCTCTTTGGCAAAGCTAATAGGGAGAAAGGGGGTCTCCACCACACCCGTGTAGGAGAATGGGGGGGAGAGAGTGAGGGTGTGAAATCACCATGTTGTCCCTAAATGACCCTGCTAAGGGGTTGTGGAGGATTCCCCTTACCCACGTGGACTCAATACCCCTGCAAAAGAGTCGTCTAGTGAAGTTGTTGGGGTGAAGAGGGAGCAACTTTTTTAATTTCTTATTCTTTTAAAAAAGGATTCCTAGTTCTTTTGCTTTTAAAAAAAGAATTATTTTTTTCATGCGTAATTTATCGTTTTAATGAAAAAATGGTCATTTTATTTTTCTTTTTTTTTAAATAAAACATAAACAATTTATTTTTTTCAATATGAGGGTTTCACTCTGCAAAGGTTTAAGCACTAAGTATCCAAGATATCCTCCAAAGCACTGTAGCATGAGATCTTTCAATTCATGAAGAAAATAAAAGAGATTCCCATGGTATATATACCCCTTAACTCTCCTCAAAAGAAAACTCTTATTTTTACAAAATGAGCCCTGANGCACTAAGTATCCAAGATATCCTCCAAAGCACTGTAGCATGAGATCTTTCAATTCATGAAGAAAATAAAAGAGATTCCCATGGTATATATACCCCTTAACTCTCCTCAAAAGAAAACTCTTATTTTTACAAAATGAGCCCTGATTGGGAAATTCACTGAAATCTAACCTTCACACAAGACGATAGAAAATTGGTTCTGTAATAATTGGGTTCTCCACATCAAGGGCCTTATTGATTATTTCTTTTGTGGTAGGGGCTTCTACACCTTTATGTTTGAGCACAAGGAGATCTCAGATGATCTTTATGAACAACCCTTATTTCATGGGCCCAAGAGGATTGTACTTGAACAACCCATAAGAAGATTTGCCATCTATTGTGTTGGTTTGGGTTTTCCTACCTCACCTACCTCCGGTGTTCTAGTTGAAGCAACTAAGAACTGGCTCGAAATGTGTATCAATCGAGTAGTTCCAAAGCCAAGCACCTTTGCCTATGCTAAAATCTGCATTGAAGTGGACCTAGAGAAGGGTCTCGAAGAAGCAATACGGGAATTTTGAAAATGATTGTAAGAAAAACTAGGAGGCCATGGTGGCATCCCTTTTAGAATCTCCTTTTGAAGTAGTCCAAGCCGGTAAGAAATTCTCTATGACTAGAAAACAAGTTATTGTTATTTCAAAACCTATGTCCCACCCCCTAACCCTTTCTCTTAGAATCAATTCAACATCCTCAACAACCTTCCTCTAGAGGAAGGATAAATCACTCAAGCCCCACCATTGTTAGAGCCTATTTCTCAAGCCCCCCTATTGTTCCCTCTGCAATCATTGCACGGATCTCAACAACAAACTCTATAAGGATAGAGCCTTCCCCATCTCACTCCTTACCCACCCCGCCACATCGACCCACTTTAGGAGGGGAGAAGGAACAAGATCATCCCAAAATTGAAGCAAGAAAAAACAAAAGAAAGTAAGAGAAGTCACCAAAGATGTTTCTAAAGGATCTGAATTGACCTCACCAAATGCCTTTCGGGGAGGGTCGAAAAAATCAAATTGTTAAAACATGAAGCTCCTATCCTAGGATTGTAGGGAATTGAGGAGCAATGATAAGCAGATTTATCAAAGTGAACTAATAACACTCGAAATACTTGCAATGTTTTTCATGTAGGAGACAATGCTTGAATGAAATGAAATGGAGAACTTCTCTAGATCCCTAGCGAGATAGTCAATGAGTCTTCTTAAGTTCAAGGGGAGCTTCTAGGGATGTTGCTACCCTTTGGGACCCTAGCCCTGATCTTGGAATAGAGCATTTTGGGTGCAAGCTAAATCTTCTCCTCCTTCAAGATTATTGCTCAGAACAATACCTTCCAGTTGTTTAACATTTATGCCCCAAACAATCTTTAAGAGAAGAGAGAATTTTGGAGGACCCTTCAATCCACGGGGGAGTCAAAATCTCTGCATTTGAGAATTCTAGCCAAAAATCTCAGTCTCAACCCAAAGGATAAAAAAAGGGGGGAGGTACTTATTCTAGGATCTAGTTCATGAACAAGTGGATGGGTTGCTTGACAATTGGGACCTCATGTATATCAAGCCAACAAATGGTAAGTTCACATCAAGCAACAAATGAAATAGTCCATGGCATCACAAATGAAATATCCCATGGCATATCTCAAAAGGTTGGATAGGTTCCTTGTTCACAACTCTTTTCTATTTCAAGGTGTTAGGATAGCTTCAAAATTAATTTCATGAACAATCTCAGACCATGAGCTCATCACGCTTACTGTAGAAGATGAACCCTCAGGCGCGTAGCAATTTAAGTTCAGCCCACTTTTGCATCAGAAACCAAAAGCAGAGGCCACCATCAAGCACGCTTGGCAAATCCAGATTGTGGGTTCCCCATGCTATGTTTGAGAACAAAAAAAAATTAACTTGAAGTGAGCTCTCAACTCTTGTGCAAAAAGAGAAGTGACCCCCCCGCAGTTAAAAGATAGTATTTTTAGAAGGCAGTCGAGGAGCTTCAAGATAGAATTGAGCAGGCAGAGATCATTAACAAAATGTTGTACGAGGAACGACTAAGAGCACGAAATCTGCAAACTGCCATGCTCCAGGAGGAAGAATATTGGAGGTTAAAATCCTGAAGCTTGTGGCTCAAATCAGAATACCCAAAGACGAATAAAGAACCACGTAGCAAAATCTCCGATGGAAACTATCAGCCCACACAATTCCCAGAGATTCTTCAAAACAGGCCGCCTTCACTTCAAAACTCTTTATTCATCGAATAACTCACCTGCAAAAGAGGTAGAGAATCAGATGTTGGCGGACATCCCTGTCATATCTTGGAAGAGAACAACCTATTCTTATTCCTGCCTATTATTGAATCAGAAACGGAAGAAGCCATTTGGTCAAATAAGGCCCCAAGGCTCGATGGCTTCTCTGCCCACTTCTATAGGGTTTGTTGGCAATCATAAAATGGGACCTCCTTCACATGCTAGAGCACTCCCGAAAGTCCTGCAAGGTAGGAGGCATCAATTCAACGTTCATCACTGTTATCCCTAAGGAGAAGAATGCCTCCTCTTTTAGTCACTTTCGGCTGATTTCATTCTGCAATGTCTCTTATAAGATTCTATCCAAGATCATAGCTAGAAGGATCTGTATCTTCTCCCCGACGCTGATATCAGAGGAACGGGAGGGCTTCATCTGGTGCAAGGAGATTGTATAGAATATCACCATGGTCCAGGAAGCACTACATTCCGACAAATCAAACATGGAGAAAGGCATGATATCGAAGCTTGACATGGCCAATGCCTCTAACAGAGTAATAATGATTTCTTCTTTGCAACTCTCCGCAAGTTTGGCATCTACAATGAATTTGTGAGGTGCACTCAAAATTGCATTGGAGGACCATTGATTGCACCTCTTATGAATGGCATATTGGCAAGTTTCTTCAAAGTCAGAAGAGGAGTTCGGTAAGGATGCCCTCTCTCCCCATCCTTGTATATCCTAATGGTCGAAGAGAGTGCTTGAAGAGGCCAGGAGTATAAATCTGCTCCGTGGAATTTGTATCACAAAAGGAGTGGAAGTTATCAATCACTCCCAACACATTGCTATGGGGAAGGTATTAATTAGCATAGCGAGAAAATTTAGGGCAATTCTCGATAATTATCTGAATGCCTCGGGGAACAAATTAAACAAAGAAAAATGCAAGTTATATGGATGGAGCACACATTCTGGAACCTTGGGACAACTTCCAAGAGCTCTGGACTTCAGTCTTGAACCAAATTGAAGGACCTTCAAATATTTGGGAGTGCCAATTGCACTTAGTGCCACTGAGGAGCAAACTGGCTGCCAATAATCCACAAAATCAAAGCAAGCATATCTTCTTGGGGAACTAGGTGGCTTAGCCTTCATGGCAGGTTGATGATTTTCAAATATGTCTTCTCTCCTCTCCCTGTTTACCTTTCCTCCATAATGCTTGCCCCCACAGGAGTAATGAAGTCTCCCTTCTCATCTGTAGTTTCCTCTGCAAAAAGGGGAAGCAGTTATGCAGGAAAAAGTACCACCTTGTCAATTAGAACCTTATTCGAGCCCCAATTGAGCGTGGTCAAACTGGTGATCAGGGATCCCAGCTTAGCAGCTCTGGCTATGGGATCCAAATTAACATCGAGCCTCGTTTCAAGGCAGAATGCTTGAGGTAAGTGCGCCCTTCTTCATAAATATATCCATGGAGATGATAGAAATCGTGTTTGGATTGTACCCCCAACCACCAAGGGCTCCCCAGTCTGGCGAATATTGAGAGCTGCATCTCCTCAAGTCCAGTCAGTGCTCTTGTAGAGCCCTGGAAATGGAGCTCAAATCTCAATTTGGGATGACAGAATAAACNTTTCCTCTGCAAAAAGGGGAAGCAGTTATGCAGGAAAAAGTACCACCTTGTCAATTAGAACCTTATTCGAGCCCCAATTGAGCGTGGTCAAACTGGTGATCAGGGATCCCAGCTTAGCAGCTCTGGCTATGGGATCCAAATTAGCATCGAGCCTCGTTTCAAGGCAGAATGCTTGAGGTAAGTGCGCCCTTCTTCATAAATATATCCATGGAGATGATAGAAATCGTGTTTGGATTGTACCCCCAACCACCAAGGGCTCCCCAGTCTGGCGAATATTGAGAGTTGCATCTCCTCAAATCCAGTCAGTGCTCTTGTAGAGCCCTGGAAATGGAGCTCAAATCTCAATTTGGGATGACAGAATAAACAGCCACCCCCTCTTTCAAGCCTTGCCCTCAATAACCCGTTGTGCCCTCGGTTATCTTCGCAAGGGCTCCACTATTTGGCGGATCTCTCTCCATGGGCTCAAGATCCGTCGCAAAGATGGATTTCTTGGATTCCTCTTAATAAGCCCTAGGTCATCTCTATTCAAAGATGGATTTCTCGGATTCCTCTTACTAAGCCCCGAGGAAAAGTCTACTCATACTGGGAGCAACTCCTCGTGCATCTAAAAAGTAAAGCATCGATTACTAGAGAAGTGAAGGATGAGAGAGTGTGGGAACCGAGTGGGTCTTGTACACACTGTAAAAAGGATTGTGAAGCATTGCTCTTTCAACAAGCAGCTCTATCCTCCCTTTAAGACTATAGACCTATGTGTGGCATGAGGATAGTGTCTCTAAAATCCGAATATTCCTTTCTAATGGTCCATTATAAGCTCTTGTTCGTTGAGAATCCAAAATGGCAGGAGTAGCACGTCCTTCACTCTGTTTTGCCTTATTGTAACCCAATTGTAGACTCAGGGCATCGGAGGGGCAAACTCCAAAATCAACCATTGACTTTGCAATTGGGCCCTTCAATGACTCAAATCTACAATCAGGTTTAGGATGGCCTCTTGTTTTCACTATCGCTTCTAAGAAGAGAATAGTGAACACATGTTTCTAGAGTGTCCAGTGACCAGGTAAATCTTGCAACTTGCGGTAGAGGGGATAACCAATGGGATAGCTCCCTCGTTGGATTGGAAGCAATGGTTCATAGCTTGGCCAACTCAATATCTAGTGCACTCCATGCTAAGAGGCACTCTAAAATGAGTCAAGACAGTTTTTCCAAGTTTATATCATGGAAACTCTCACTGGTCTATAACAAAGCCATGTTTAGAGACAAAATGATCGTTACTCCAAGGATGAGAAGAGCAGCCCAAAACGTTCTCAATGAAATGATAAAGATGAAAGGTATTAATAACAAATACCACTCCTTATACTCTCAAGAAGCGACAGACTTGCTCCAACCATCATAGTCTTTACCCCCAACTCAAACCTAGGAAGAGGGCTACCAAAGTCATTAATTTAAGTCTAGAAAATGATATAGCCCATTGGCTGGAATGCCAAAGTGAATTGACTATGTTCTTTGATGGGGCCTTCAAAGGCAACCTAAGGGTGGTAGAGTGAGCAAGGTTTTTTTTCAATTTTGTAGGAATTTTAAAAAGCTACTTCGTTTGGGAGCTAGGGCTAGGGCTAGGTCATGCAAAAAACAATGAAGCAAACACACTAGCAATCTTCCATGGAGTAACATTTGCACTATAGAAATAGAGATAAAACTCATCCATAGTGGGTGACTTGAAAATAACATTGTGATCCCTCTCCAAAGGCCCACATTCATCTCTATATGTTTCATGCATGTTAATCGAGTTGTGCTCGTGCTAAATCCCTACATCTTCATTCAATTCTTTCATATCCAAAAATATTAGAACAATGAAGCTAACATGATAGAAAACAAAGAGGTATTAGAACCTCAAGCAAGCTCATGATGATCCACGAAGGAGTACATAACTATTTCCAAGTTCCACCATGATCATTTGATTTCAAAAAATATTTTGGGTGACATGGAGCACCCTCTTCACGGGCCCTTCATGTAGGGGTCTGAATTTCAATACAATGAAAGGCAAATTAAATACGCATGAAACTTATTTAAGAGCCTTTATCAAGCATAGTAAGGAGGAGCCTCCATGTGTGATTAGAAGAGGTAATTCACCACCCCATACTACATTAAAGCCTAAGGTCTTTGACATGCCTCTCACTCATGTGCTCTACATTATATGGTATTTGGCTTTCATTCTTGGTTTCAATGTGGAATTAACTAAGAGTGGCTAAGGGAAAATTTTGTGGAGCCTTTTCCTTCTATGTCATCTCGAGATTGAGTTTTCTCTCCATTCCCAATGGAGTTGTAAGTGCAACAACACCATGAGGCATTTCCCTAGGTGCCTTGCTCTCCTTGTTGACAATGTTGAATTGCACAAAGGGATAAACTATATGGAGGATGAAGTGGATTTTTTGAAGGCCCAACTGGATATAGTGAGTGACCAAAGAACTATTGGGAGGATAGCAATGAAGCAACAAATTTTAGCAATGGATTAGGTTTCGCATAAACAAAATGAAACCCTACGGAAACTAGAACAAAACATCCATGCAACCTTAGTTGTCTGGCACAACAAAAATGATCTCACTATCAAGTTGTCAATAACATAGAAGCACCGTGAGCATGAGAAAATGGAAGTCATACATGTCCTCCCCCTCCCCCCAAACCCCTTCGCAGTGCACCCAACCCCAGTACTTTGATATGAAGAAGAAGAGGAAGACAATGCTTCCCAATTTAGGGGAGCTACCACAACTGTCTCTTTTTGTTTAGACTCATCTTTTTCGTTACTATATGTATTTTGTCAAGTAATTTGGTTTTTAGGACAGGTTGTTAATATAAACAGATGTATTTTGAGAACGCTTATAAACTTTTATAATAAAGAACTGTCATTATGACATCCCATCCAATGCTAAAGTTTGTTATGGATTGCCCTGTTGCAGCTGTAGTCTCTTTTTAAGATCAATATAATTACCCTTTCTCATTAAAAAACATAAATAATTTCAAAGTTATCATTTTTATACTTCAGTTTTTAAATATATTATTGCTTATTAAACATATTTATATTCTTCCCTTCTTAAATTGTAAATAAAATAAGTGATTTGTTGTGGATGTATTTCTATTTTGGGTACAACCCAACATAGTGGGTTAGTGAACTAGTGGATAGGCATTAATGGGTTTATATGTGTTAGCCCCAAATGGGTTAGTGGGTCAATGAGTCACCATGTTCATGGTTAGGGATTATTGGGTCATTGAATTAGTCAAACGAGTTTAAGGATCAATAAGTTATCATGTTAGTAGTTAGTGGATTAATAGTTTATTGTAAGAATTTAAAGTTATTGGGTTCGTGAGTTAATGATAAATAGAAATTGTGTTCAATTAAATATAAAATGCATTATGTTTATAACTTAAAAATTCTGTAAATTATGGTTGTCATGTTAAAATAGTAAGATATATTAATTATTATAAAAGTAAAATAGTGGTGTTACATATCTTGTTTTTTTTTGTTTTTTTTTTTAATATTTTCTGATAGAGTTTCATGATTTTAAACTGTGTTATAAATTCAAAATTCTGTAAATTATGGTTGTCGTGTTAAAATTGTAAGATATATTAATTATTTTAAAAGTAAAATTTTAATGTTACATATCTTGTTTTTTAATTCTTTTGATATTTTCTGGTAGGGTTTTATGATTTTAAATTGTGTTATAAATTTAAAAAGTTCTCAACTTGTCTAGTGAACACTACACCATCATCAGGGGATCATATTGTAGCTCTTGAATAATAAAGAAAAATGAAACAATAGTAAAATTAAATAGGTTTGAGGATTGGATTAGCCATTAAGAATAAGATAAAGTAATAATGATACATTTTCACTTTGATTGAGTTTTACTTTGGTTCAATTATCTAAACACATATTACTTTTTATAAAATGAATTTTTAACTTTTATCCATTGATAGCTATAATTATTTTTCTCATCTCTTTTAATTTTGGACCTATTAATTCTTTCCTTTCTTTATCTTAACCTTACAAGTGAAAATATAATTTTTTATTTTTCATCAATTTAATTCATCTTTATATCTTAATCTAAATTGATCTATTAATTTAACTCATTTCACCCCTTCTTAAATTGTGTCATCCCATTCTCATATATGAAAATATACAATTTTATTACATTATCAATTATTTGATTATTTAATGGTTGGAACCTAATTTTAACAGTGATTTTTAATGTTTTTAGTGTTTTCTTTAATTATTTTAATTAATTTTCTACTTTAATATTCCTAGCAGCTAACCCAACCCCTAAACCTATTTAATCTTACCATTGAGTCACTTTTCTTTGTTATTTAAATGCTACAATGTCATCCCCTAATGATGGTTGGAGTGTGCACTCAAAACTTTGGGAACATTTCAAATCTCCAGCACAATTTAAAATCAAGAAATCCTACAAAAACATATTGAATTGTAAAAATCTACATATTAGAAGAAATATTTTATCAAACTATAAAAAATAAAGTTTTTATCATTTTTAAAAACAACATTTTTTTAATGTAAAATTATGAAAAATGTGGTGCCTTGTAACTTAAGATGCAAATAAACTTTATACATCTTCTTTTTCTTTTTTTGTATTTATGAAGATATGAAATATTTTTAAAATTTTGGATTTTCATAACTTAAGATGTGATTAAACTTATGAAATTTTCAAAAAATAAAACATAAAAAATGGTCAATTTTAAAAATTGTTACTCCTATGTAAGAAAATCGCAATTAGAAGTTCAATTAGAATTTCAATTAGTAGTGATTTTTTTCACTTTACAGCTCATCTATTAAGAAACAACAAACCTACAATATTGTTTAATGATCCCAAACTCTATTTAACCATATAATTTTACAAGAAGCAACAGATTGTATCCAAGAAAAAAATTTATTAAATCCCAAACTCTATTTACACATTTTTCAATTGCTTTATTCTACTTAATTTTGTCGAAATTTTCATAAAATCCCAAACTCTATTTACACATTTTTTAATTTCTTTATTCTACTTAATTTTGTCGAAATTTTCATACACGGGTGGTTTCATATCAACAATAGGAAGCAAAGAAATAAAACTAGTTACCATGACTGGCACCCTAAGAAAAGTCATGGAAATGAGTAATGCCACCTTGGATAAAATATTCATGGTTGTATGAAGTGATGTTTGATGGCTTAATTTGAAAAGAAAATGATAACAAACTGAGAAGAAATCGTAAACATTTATCTGATTAATTAATCTACCATCAGTCTTCAAGTAAGCACATCCTCGACAAAGTTGGATGTACTTGTATGGGTAAGAATGGTATAGAAGTAGAATAAAGCAATTTAAATTTAAATTTAGAAAAGCAATATGAAGCCAGCTAGAGTTCCTAAACCTAGATCAATGATAAAGACCTATAATTCTTACTAGGATATTGTCACTTCATGTTTACACATTACAAATTTCAAATTTCAAGTGTGACCAAGGGTGCAAGCAATAGTCGAAATGGCATTTTTTAAATAATTTCCAAACTCTAGTATAAATAAGAAATCAAATTACCTTAGTGTTTCTCGGGGAAAAACTAGTGTCCAATCAAAATCTAGAATTGCCAACCTTTTGAATGTCATTAATTTTCTATTTACATTTTGCAGAGTTGGATAAGAAGTTACTTGTTTTCATGCAAATGTTGGGTAATGATTTACCTGTTGAAAGGAATGGTAGAGGGACTCCCCTACTTTCAGGAGCAGTTCGATTAGGCAGTAAGGTTATATATTCTGTACTTCGAGGAAGGGGAAAGCAACAACCAAATGACTAATGGAATTGCAGATACTGGAAGAAGAATTGGATGGTCTTCAGAATAAGCTTCAATTGGTAGCAATTAGAGACAGTTGAAAACAGGTGGTGCCCCTCCTGTAGTGGCCAGTCAGTGAGAAGGCCTCCTTGTTGTCATGTTATTTATTATCTGGTACTCTACACTATGCGTGTATTGTATGGTATAATATAGTTCTAGTAGTTGGTTCTGCAACTCTAGTCAGATTTTGACTACACAGAGGACGATAACTGAGAAACAATTGGTGGCAATTAGAGAGAGTTGAAAACAGGTGGTGCCACTCCTGTAGTGGCCAGTCAGTGAGAAGGCCTCCTTGTTGTCATGTTTTTTATTATCTGGTACTGTACACTATGCATGTATTGTATGGTATAATATTGTAATGTTTCTGACTTGGCTAGTCTAGGAAGCGTTGCTAATCTGTGTGTAGGATCAAAGGTTTACAACATATAAATGATCATACAAATAATAAACGCGACAAAGGACTGCAAAGTTTGTATTATGATATCTCTGTGGATTACAAAATGGTCGAATGTGGCTGAATAAACTGACAATACTCGACTAGATCAACAGACAAAGGATCTTAGCC
>SNQJ01S0073719.1:20375-44137 GCA_010110895.2 Picea sitchensis
CTCTTGGAGGCTAATAACCTAATACAAGTTATCTTCTTGAGCCGACATGTCTTCTAGGGTTATTAGCCAACTCATTAGGGTTTCTTCTTGCTTCCCGGAATATTCTATTCTCGTCAGGTTTACACGTGGAGGTAAATACCTCCTGCAGCTACCATAATATCAACAAGGGGATCCCCTCATTGTATCAACTGACTCCATTTCAATAAAGTTTATATTCCACATCTTTCTCCTATATTGTATTCAATTTTAATTTTTAACTAATTTATCCTCCAAATCTGAGTGCATGGCATTCTAGTAAGCGCTGGATGGAAATATATTAGACAACAATAACTTAACACTTTGAAATATCATCAAATTGAATTTCAGATTTATAAATATACCTGTAGCTTCTCTCCCCGCTCTTGAAGCCTGTTCACTGCAAGCCCTGCCACCCCAGAAACATCCTGAAAGTAGCTTACCATTTGTCAGTAAGATATCTACCCAAAGAGCATTGATAAAAGGAGTCTTTGGTATAACATAAAAGACCTTACCAGAGGTTTCTTATGGCCATATGAAGCCTTAATTTCCTCAGGAGTTCGCTTTCTGGGCTTTAGTTCCTCTGTCTTTTCATCTAATAGTTTTTGCCTATCACTTGCCTTGTCTTTTGCACAAAATATGTGAAACAATGTGAGACCAGTATCACCTTGAAAAATCTATTATACAAACACGAATGATCACAAGGAACCAACATTGTAACAACAGTACCTTTGGAGCTAGCTTTCCCTGTATAGACAAATCCGATACTACTAGTGGGAGCAGATGATGATGGAATGGAAGCTGAAGAATCTTCTTCAATTTCAATATCATCTGCAATATCCACCAGAACAAAAAGTTATCAGAAATCTATAAAAATGGCTCTTATTGGAAATACACACTCTTGCTGTATCTACACAAGGTACAATGCATACCAATGTCCAGAATTTCAGTTTCAATGTCTATCTCTGATGCAGTTTGTTCAGGAAATGGACACCAAGCAAAGAGGCTTGAAAGGTCTGAGGCTGTATTTGGTGTTGGAGGTCTCTCTGCAGTGCTGACTGTATGTCTTAGTACACCCCCTTTGATTTCCTTGATAACGCCACCAATGAAACCCTGAATTTGCTTCTGTTCCAGTCAAGCAAGGTAAGAAAAGGATGGTTAGAACAAAAATATTGACATGATTACAACTTAGAAATCATGCAGTAACCTGAAGATTTACTGGAAGAAAATCAGAACCTTCTTTGGTATTTGGTGGAAACTAGCCTTGACTGCAGCATCTGCAGCTGCTGCGAGCTCCTTATCATGTAAAGATGGCAAAGAGTCCGGAATCCTAAAGCAATTCATAATAAGGTACTTACTCTAAATTTTATATGTTTCATAGAATGAGTTTGAAAGGAAAAATAATACCTGAGATTATTTTCATTTGCTAGGAGAGAGACATAAGCCATTTCCTTATTATGAATCTGTCAATGTATACATAAAGAAACCACGTTAACATATGGAAGAGTTAACGTGTCTACCTATTTATTTCAAAATAATACCAACATGAGTCCAATAAATTATAAAACATAATGTGGCAGATGTTATAGTATAAAATGGGTAATTCCTAAAAGTGGGTAATGCCCAGGATCACACATCTCTGAGTAACATTAAAAAGACACAGAAAGAGAACAGGAGAAGAATGCACAAATATCTAATGAGGCACCCCTATGGACATAATCAACATAAGTATGATTGATTGAAACCGATTTTCCTATCTACACAGGATTATTTCCATTACATCTATAGAAAGGACTAACACACAGTTTGGCGCTTTTCTTCAACTTCTGTATGTGGAGACTTCTTCTGCCGCACCCCCCCAGCCCCCACCCCCGCCTGTTTCAGCCTCAGCATCTAGTTCCAACTCCTCTTGACATGTTCTTGATGAGTTTCCAATCATGTATTCATGCCTTCATTATGTCTCTATCTCTTTCTTTCTCTGAGCTAGTCTTTTAGCTATGCTCTTAGATCTTTTCTTGTTGCTGCTAGTGTAGCTATTGAAGCTGCTTCTGCACTCCCACTTTTTGTATTAGATTGAGTGTACTCTTCAAGTCCCATTGACCTACTTTTTTGGTCATTCATTGGACACTAATTAATGATCTTATCTTATCTCTATACAGATCTCATGACAACTAGGGATTTGGAAGATGGTTAAAATAGAACTTCCTAGTCCATCTCAATTACTAACTAATCAAGAAATTTATTCTAGTAATCCTTCTTCATTTAATTATCCAAAAATATACAGAATTATCCACTCACATAAGAGTCACGACTGTTCTTAATTTGAGCATTGTGATGAAAATTACAGAGTTAAATTAAAAGAAAAGGGAAATAAGTAGTAAATCTCACTTTGGAAGACTAGAGAAATTGCTAAGATCTTTTCTGTGGGCTAAATATGATGGCAAAAGAGGCCTCCCTATGGTTCCCTGGCAGGTTTTTCTTCCTAAATCTGAGGGAGGAGTTGGCCTTATTAATATTTCTATCCAAGATACTAGCAGCCAAGTGAATTGCTTGATGCATTGATGGTAGTGCCCTTTGCAAATCTCTGATCATCCACAGACTTTCCCAGGCCAAGCATATTTGTAAATTTTGCAGTTGTTTCGATACTTGTGACAATAGATATGTCTGACATCATTTCAGCTCCTCATTTGTTCAAGAGCCAGGGTTGTTTCATAATTAGAAGCATGTGGCATGCTTGGAAACATATAGCACCTTTCTTATCATGGGATTACTATGGTATTAGTAGTACTAGGTTGGGACTTCCCTTTCAGATTAATTTGGGGTTGGAAGGTTGGGAGCAAGTGCACTGCTGAATTCTAGCGTTTCCAAGCAAAAAGACTAAGGAAAAAGGGTATATCTTACTGGAGTTACCTTTAGGATACTTAACACAGATCATTTTTAGACTAGAAAATCTTGCATACAAAAAGCCATCGTTGGGCTCAAACAATGTCAGCATTATAGAATTGCAAAATCTTATTTTGGTAGAAGACCTCCTAAATTAAAGAATTCTCTTCATAGCCCAAATTCCAATATGGAGACATTGGAGATGGCCCTATGACAAGCCTATTTTTGAGTATGACAGACAGAAACTATATCTTCCCTAGTCTTAAAACAAAATCTAGCACCCCCAAATGATGTAAAGTCTCAAGCATTAAGGGTCTAGTCTTGTGCAACTGAGGAAGGCTACCCACTATCAACATAGTAGCTCTTCCTCTCATTTTTGGTTCGCTCTTCTCCACCTCAAGGAAGGCTTCTCTAAAGATAGGATTGTTGAGGCTATAGAGTGGAGGCACAAGGTGATTTTGAAGAGTAAGCCTTAACAAAACAAGGTTGTTGTCGTATAGATGGATAAGTGGTGTGATAAAGAATGATAAAGGTAGAAAACCCCAAGACCAAGTTCCTAATCACACCTTGGGAAAATGGAGTCTGGTAGCTCTAGCTCGTAGGCCACTTCGCCCACTCTCATGATGACCCTATATGGCCCGTACAATCTGGGTTTCAATTTCTCTACTCTGCTCTTCCTCATTGAAGACTGTCTATCGAGTTGTAATCGCAGAAAAACCAAATCCCCTACCTCGAAGCTATGCTCAGTCCTCTGTCTATCTGCATATATATTTTGTTGGTTCTGTGTTGCCTGCAAATTCTCCTTTACCGCCCGTAGGATCCTCCGACTCTCCTCTATCCAATCCTTAGCCCTTGGTGCCCTGCTCTCTCCAAATACAATCTCCACAAAGGAAGGTGCATCGTACCTGTATAGAGCTTTGAATGGTGACATTTGTATGGACATATGATAGGTCATGTTGTAACAGTACTCGCCCATATGCAACCATCTCACCTATGTGCATTGTTGCCCCCCTACATAGTTCCTCAGGTACCCCTCTACCCATTTGTTGACGATCTTTGTATGTCCATATGTCTAGGGATGGTAGTTGGTGCTCATGGCTAACTCTGTGCCTACTAACCTGAATAACTCCTGCCAAAAAGCGTTGATCAAGCACCCATCCTTGTCACTGACTATCTGTCGGGGTAGGTCGTGCAGCCTGAAGACCTCCCTGAAAAATAACTCTGCTACCTGGATGGCCTTGTAGTCAGTGGGTATGGCAAAGAAATGCGCAAACTTGGTCAATCTATTGACCACCACAAAAATAGAGTCCCTGCCCTGCACTCGAGGAAGTCCTGTAATAAAATCCATGGAAATACTCTCCCATTTCTGCTCCAGAATGGGTAGAGGATAAACTAACCCAGCTGGGTGTATCTACTCAGACTTGTTCTGCTGACGAGTCAAGCACTCCCGGATGTGTCTCAACACATCATCCTTGAGACCCTTCCATGAGAATCTCTCCTTGATCTGCCTGTACGTCTTGAAGAACCCCTGATGTCTGGTTGTGGGTGAATCGTGACAAGCCTTCAGAAAACTTTCCTTTCAAGGTAGATTCTGGAACTAAGTAGATCCGATCTTAGTAGAAAATGACATCGTCCAACACTCGGTATTTGTCATCTACTACCTTCCCATCCATTACCTCGCAAACAAACAAATCTGTTTTTGGAGTACTCTACTAGCAAGTGTGCCTTCCAGTTTGTGCAAATATCCATCATCGAACAACCTGTTGGCCTCCTGGATATAAGGCATCTGCTACGACATTCCTCTTTCCTTAACATACTCGATGTCAAAGTCAAAGGCTTGGATCTTAGAGACCCATTTTTGTTGTCTCTCGCTAAGGTCTTTCTGATCCAGGAAATACTTTAGACTGTTGTGATCACTCTTAACCACAAATTTGTTGCCTACCAGATACTGACTAAATTTGGTTAAGGCATGCATTTAGCTCTGTAAGGTTCTTGGGTGTTGACCAATCAAGAATGTCTCTGATCTTCACCTGATGTACCTGTTATCCACCAAGTTGCACTAGCTGAATTTGAAGATGAGCCGCCAAAGACTGAGCAGATAGATGCTCAGAAGTCAAAGTTCACAAGTTCAGCAAGTCTTTCAAAAGACCACTTTTTTCCGCATTTCCATCCCTCTGGGGGCATTGTAATAAATGACTTGAGCATGAAATATTGTAAAAGACTATTGGCATGGCGTGGAGGAGATCCCAATGTAGGGACTCGACCCCACTTGCTTGTGTGGCACATTTAGAAGGGAGGGCGCACATCCCAATGTTCACAACTCGCCATCACACTTCACTCAACTCCCACTCACCCTCACTTCACCTCACTCCATTCCCACATACCGCTACATCACTCCACTACACCTCCCACATCCCCCACTCATCTCCCCTTAACTCATGCGCCACTCCTCTCCCATGCGCATTTCCCTTGAAGTTGTCACCCTTTGTTGTGTAAAGGAAGGTCGACCCCTCTCCTTTTGTTAGTTGAAGCTTTGGGAAGACGTTGTCATTGTATTGTATCATACTTTTGCTATTGAGATTGAATAAAAGGCTTTGGAGGTCTATGAAGGAGTGTTCAATGTGTGAATGTTAATTGTTGATGGTGCTACATTCATGAGGTGATATCTTTTAAGTTATTTGCATTTACTTTATTAAGTTTGGTTTAAGAAGAATATGGTTATTCCATAGGGTTGAATTTTTAAGCTTGGTTGCATGTGCAAATTCTACAATTCATTTGCTTCAGAATCTTGTTCATTTCATAAAGGTTTCGGTTAACTAATATGTTTTGTATGAGATCTCTTGAAGGTGTTTCCAAATATTTAACAAGTTGATGCAGGTGTTCTTGGATTAAACATCTTTTTGCTTGGAGATGTGGATGGGTTTGGTTACACTTTCCGCAAGCTCCAAGATCTAGAAGCAACATAGTTCCTCTTCACAACTTCTAAGACTCCATTTCCCAAGTCCTCTTTCTCAGCAAGTTGTATCTTCCTCTCTTACTCAAAATCTTCTTTAAAAATCAGTTTTCCTTTGGTTACTAGTTTGCATGCAAGGAGGTATTTGATTTGTTAAAGATAAATTATGTCCTAAATCTATTGCATGCAGCTGTTAAGATCAGATCTAAAGTTTGATTAAAAGAACATTATCTTTCATCTAGATCTAATCCATTTTTGCCTTATTTTAGCCATTATTTAATAGTAGAATTTTGAGGCTAGTAACAGGCAGATTTGTGTGAGCTTTCAAATTATTATTCTGCAATTATAAAGTGTTTTACTTGCTGATTTAAATCAGTCCAAAAGACCCCAAGGAGGCTAGCTTTATATCTCTCACTCCTTAGTTAATTTTGCTTGCTTTAGCCTAGATTTACTTAGTTAAATCTTGTATTTTTTAGAGTTGACCAAAGACACTTCCCAAAGTGTTTTTGGCCATCGTTTGAGCTAATAACTTGTTGTTTTCACGCAGAAGTAACAGGTACAAGGGGAGGCTCCCCCCAATTTTTGAAGATTAAACCTCTTTCAGAACCCCCGGTGTTGTCGGGGACTCTCTATTTCATTTTTTACTTAAAAAAGCATTGTAAGCCTTGATCTCGCATTATAAAGATCAAGTGCATCCAAAAAGAAAGTAGTGTAGAGTTGTAATAAAGTTTGCTAGCCACAAAGCTCATCTCTCGTCGTTTCCCCTACCCCTGGGGGGGGAAACAGGTGTTTTTCCCTTTCTTGCTTCGGGGTTGCTTCCCGTGTCTTTTCTTAATTTGTTAGTGTTAGCTTTGCATAAAAAGATAAAATCTACTCACAATCACTAAATTGAAGTCCTAAATAGTAAAATCAACTACAAAGTTTTAGCTTTGCTTTCACAAAACACTAGTTGCTAGTTTCCCTTTTTTGCAAATATTGGAAATAAACCCAAGTTGCTCGACCACGTATGCAATCCTACTACTACGCACAAGTGGCTTTGGGGACCCAAAAACGGTTTGAGCAACACTACGCTCAAGTGGCTTTGGGGACCCAAAACGGTTTGAGCAATCTTTGCTAGTTTAGGAAAATCTTTTTGTTGTGTTATTCATCTAAGACCTCTACCGTGGGTGTCGTGTGTTAAGTCGTGGGGAAACTTCCTCTGTTGGACCTACGGGCACACCCATTTAAGAAGTCTATAAGATTGGCGAATAACAAGCAAAGAGGCCACATTCACTTTGCACACAAAGACTGGGGACCCCGACTTCACGGATTCAAAGACTTTTTAATAGCCCAAATCCCTTAAATAAAATCTTCAAGATAAAATTAACGCAGCACATTCATCACATCACATTTACTTTTATCTGGCACTGGACTAACTTTTATTATTTCTTGTCATCTTATCTATTGATTTAAAGTTATGTGGTGAATGATTAATGTTTATGGGTTTTTCACAGGTTGTATCCTTTGAGTAATTTATGCTGCTATATTTAATCTTGTGTTTCAAATAAACTCCTAGAATAGTTTTTGTTTTTCAATTTCAATAGAGTAAAAGCCTTAGATTCTTTTTCATAGGGACTACCCCCCTTGGCTTCGCTAGGAGTTGGCCTAGACGGAGGAGTTGAGAATCAGGTGACAACACCTTGACTCGAAACTTGCCCCCAAGGACACACCAAGTGGATTGAAGATTTCTTCCACGTTAGCCCAAGTGTGTATAAGGCGAGAGCATTTTTGGCGTCGTTGTCGGGGATAAATCTTTCTATTCCCAGAACACGACTTTGATTTCCTTTTTGTTTTTTACCTAGTTTTTTTATGCTTGTAGACTATCAGATCTAGACTCAATCATCTGGTGACTCCACTAATTTCTTATTTGACTAAGTATTCTACAAGAAGGAACTCAAAAGTCTTAGTTGACTTTGTTCCTGAACCTGAACAGGTTTATAGAAGGAGGTTAGCCAAAGCCTCTTCTCGTAGAATCCTTAGTCAGTTAGGTTCTGAGTCCATTTCTGATATCTATTTGTTGTTTGTTAATCATATTTTTTCAAAAATGGCTAGCTATGACCCTTGTGACTTCACTGCAATAAATAATTATCCACATGTTATCCCAGAAAAAGCTATTGAAAAATTGCCTAGTTTCTAGGGAAATAATGCTATATCTACCAAAATGCATATTAAGTCATTCATGAGATGTATTAACAACTGGTGTGCAGCACACGACCATGAGGATGTTAAAATGAAACTTTTTGTCCTCTCCTTAGAAGATGATGCCTCAGATTGGTACGAGGATACGCCCAACAACTCATTCAAGACGCTTAAAGATTTGTTAGATGCCTTCACAGAAAAATGGGGGAAAAAGAGATATCATCGTCACCTGTTGGCAGCCCTCAACACAATAAAAAAGAATGAAAATGAGACAATGGATGAGTTTAACAAAAAATTCAATGAACTTGTCTCAAGCATGCATACAAATATCAAGCCTCCAAATGATGTTATTTTGATCTACTATGTCGAGGCTTTTGGTGGGGAAATGAGATACCAGCTTAGAGATAAGGAACCCCCCAACCTCAAGGCAACTCAGGGTATAGCAGTTAAGATTGATAAGAACATACAGGCTTCAGGGAAGTCCAATCTTCCAGGGTTCAGTCGAGGTAGTTCTTCTAGGAAGACAGAGGCGAAGGACAAGGTTGTAGCTCCTGAAAATAAAGACCCTAATTTTGACCCCTTAAAGATCGTTACTGAGATGGTCAAAAGAATGGAAGCAACCCATGCTACTCAGCTTAGTGCTCTACAAAATAGGTTGATAGCTATGGAAAGGTCTCAAAACAATAGATTCCAACCCAAACCAAATAATGATAGGTGGCAAAAGAAAGGTCATCCTCAAGACCAAAGGCCTCCTAATCAGCTAGAGTCAAATAATGTGGTGAATGAAGAAACACCACCCTTTTGTAGAGCTTGTGAAGATTTTCACGAAGAATCTACCTGCCCAGTTTTTTGCCAGATAAATGAACAGGGCCTTCCTTCAACAAACAACTTTGTAGGGCAACCTAGAAACTCCAACCACATCAACAACTTTGGTAAAACTCATCCTTTATCTATGGACTATTGGCTTCAAATGCAAGAAAGAAGTGAGCAAGCTAATGAAGTGGTTGAAGAATATGACAATGTCACTAAGTTATATGGTCATAAGCCCACAAATGAGCAGATTTTGGAAATGGCAAGACACAAAAGGACAGTCTACCAGAGGAAGGGGAAAGAAGGAACAAACAAGTCTCAACCTAACTTTCCGAAGGTAACTACTCCTACAAACACTCCAATTACTAATCTAACTATTGATTTAGGTAATTGGCTTTCAAATACAAAGGTCTTGGTTCCAGTGTCAGATCTCTTGAAAATTCCCTCACAGAAAGAGAAACTTTTGCAAGCAATAAATGTTCCAAGTAATAAAGTTGTTCCAAAAGATCAAGAAAAAGTTAAGGAACATCATGAAGATCCTCCAGTGGTTTTGACTAGCAGAGATAGGACTAAGGAAGAAAATCCTCCTTTCTTTGTATCATTAGAAATAAATGATCAGTGGTTACATAACTGTATGTATGATTCGGGTGCATCAAATATCATTACCAAGGGAATTATGCAAAGGTTAGGCCATAAAATCACAAGGCCTTATCAAAATGTATGTGCCATGGACTCTAGAGAAATCGAGACTCATGGAATAATCATAGATCTACCAGTCAAGCTAGCTTTCTGCCCTGACTTTGCATTCAAAATGGATGTTCTTGTTATAGATGTGCCGGATGCATGGGCGATGCTTCTATCCAGAAAATGGGGATCTCATATGGGGGGCTACTTAAATATGGATTTAACCTTTGCAACTATTCCATACCCTCCTCCCTCAATTGAGAATTTCAGACTCCTTAGGGAAACGGAAAGAAAATATCATATTGAAGATCCTAAAGAGCCTTTCAATGAGTTTTTATGCCAAGTGTCTGACATGGGTAACTTTTCCATATGTTCTAACTTCCTAGCATCAGCTGAAGAAAAATTCAAAGATGAAAAAGCAAGTAATAAAGCTTGGAAGATGAATTTTGATGGAGCCCACTCAAGATCAGGCAAAGGGGCAGGAATTGTTTTAAAATCTCCAACTGGGAAATCTTATAATTTTGCATTTAGACTTGAGTTTGATGCAACAAACAATGTGGTCGAGTATGAGGCACGTTTGCTTGGTTTGGAAATTGCTAAGGACATGGGTATCAAGATTCTAAATGTAAAAGGTGATTTAGACTTAGTAATTCTCCAAGTAAAAAATAAATATGCATGCAAAAGTGAGAGGTTAAGAAGATATAGAAATGCTATTTGGGATACCATAGAGTACTTTGATGATATAGATATCATTGCTATCCCTAGAAATCAAAACAGCTTGGCTGACAGTCTAGCTGTAGCACCTTCTACCCTCTAGCCCTCAGAAGATCTAATGAAAGGAAAAGGAAAGTTGGAGATAATCTTTAGGGCATTTGTCCCAGACAATATTGATCATTGGCAAGTTTTCAAAGATGATGAACAACTTCTAAGGTTCATCCACAATATCAAGGAATTCTCAGGTTTTAATGTCAGTTACAAGGAGGAGGGGAAAGAATATGTTATTGAAGATAATCCAATAAAAAATCCAGTTCCCAGAGGAATAGCTGCCTTAAAAAATATTTTTGACAGGCATGATATGTATAAAAAGAAAAAAGAAGTAATAAAGCCTGGCAGTTATGTTGAAATCAACATTGGGACAAAGGAAGTCCCAAGGTTCATAAAAATTGGAAAAGGAACCTCAGAAAAAGAAAGAAAGGAATTGATCAATTTAGTCCAAGAGTATAGGGATGTATTTGCTTTCACCTATGATGAGCTCAAAGCATATAAAGAGGATGTGTTCCAACATACTATCCCCCTCAAGGATGATACAAAACCTTTCAGACAAAAGCTTAGGTGGATAAATCCTAAGTTAGCACCTTTCGTTCAAGCTGAGCTTAAGAAAATGTTGGATGCTGGCATCATTGCTCCAACAAGACATTCATCATGGTGCTCCAACTTAGTTGTTGTTAGAAAGAAAAATGGGGGGATAAGGTTATGCATTGATTTCAGAAATTTAAATCTAGCATGCATCAAAGACAATTACCCCCTACCCAACATGGAGACCCTACTTCAAAGGGTAACTGGTTCTAAGATTATGTCCATGTTGGATGGCTTCTCCGGTTATAACCAAGTGTTGGTGAGGAAGGAAGATCAAAACAAAACTACCTTCACCACACCTTGGGGCACTTTTGAATACCTAAGGATGCCTTTCGGCTTACTAAATGCAGGTGCACTTTTCAGAGAGCCATGGATTTTTCCTTCCATGAGTTAATGGGCAAAATCATTGAAATCTACCAAGATGACTTGACATTTTTTTCAAAAGAAAGGTCAAATCACATAAGTCATCTTAGGCAGGTGTTTGAAAGGTGTCGAAAGTATGGCATCTCTTTGAATCCAGCTAAGTCTATTTTGGGTGTGGACAAAGGCAAGTTGTTAGGTCGCATTATAGCAAAAGACGGGGTAAAGATGGATCCTGAAAGGGTTGAAGCCATAAAAAATGTTCTTTTACCCCCAATCGAGAAAGTCCTTCAATCTTTTCTTGGGCAGATAAACTTTGTCAGGTGGTTTATACCAAACTTGGCTGAGATGATGAAACTACTCCTTAAATTATTGAAAAAAGATGCTAAATATGAGTGGACAGATGAAGGAAGTAATGCTTTCAAAAGTATTAAGGATGCAATTAGTAAATATCCTGTGCTAATTAGTCCAAATTATTCAAAAGATTTTCAAATCTTTTCCTTTTCTTCGGAAGACACTATTGCAATGGTCTTACTCCAGAAAAATGAAGAGGGTCAGGAACAATCCATTGCTTTTATGATTAAGGCATTACAAAATTCTAAGCTTAACTATACAAGTATGGAAAAGCAAGCTTATGCCTTAGTTAAATCTCTCAAGCATTTCTGAGTCTATATAGGATACTCAAAAGTTGTGGGGTATTTCCCTCACTCAGCAGTAAAAGATATCCTTGGGCAATAGGATTGCTTGGGAGTTAGAGGAAAGTGGGTCTCCAAGATTCAAGAATATGACTTAGAGATCAAACCCACTAAGTTGATTAAAGGTCAAGGGTTGGCTCAAATGCTCACTGAAAGAAATGAACAAGTGTTGGACCTGGTATGTCAAAACAATCAATCTAGGCCAGCCTTGTCATCTGAACTTCAGAAATTAGAACAACACCCATGGTACTCAGATATCATCTTCTTTCTTTTGAACCTCACATGCCCAAGTCATTTGATTGGTCATAAGAGAAGGGCTTTGAGGTTGAAAGCGGCTAAATATTGTATCATTCAAGACGGCTTGGGGTGGAGGAACCCCGATGGAGTGATACTCAGATGTGTTGATGAGCTAGAGTCCAAGACTTTTGGTTGACTTCCATTCAGGATTTTGTGGTGGATTCTTTGCGGCTAAAACCACCACCCACAAAATCCTCAGAGCAGGTTACTATTGGCTGGCCATTTTCTCAGATGTTCATAAAATGGTCAAGGGTTGTCAACAGTGTCAGTTATTCACTGTGAAGCAGAAGCTAGCAGCCTTGCCTCTTCAGCCTTTAGTGGTCGAAGCCCCTTTTCAGCAGTGGGGGCTTGATTTCATAACTCAGTTTAAGGATAATTCAAGTAATGGTTATACTTGGATAATTACAGCAACTGATTATTTTACTAAGTGGGTAGAAGCAATACCCACTAAGTCAGCAACCGACAAAGTGGTCATGAATTTCCTTGAAGATAGGATAATCACTCGGTTCAGTGTGCCCGCCAAGATTACAACCGATAATGCCAAGGCCTTCATCTCAACAGAATTGTCTTCATTTTGTTTTAAGTATGGCATTGTGTTGTCCCACTCTTCAAACTATTATCCCCAAGGTAATGGTCTTCCTGAATCCAACAATAAGAACTTAATGAATATTCTAAAGAAAACAGTGGGAGATAATAAGAGGTCATGGGACAACAAGATTAAGTTTGCATTATGGGCGGACAGAATAACCAAAAAGAGTTCTACAGGGAAGAGTCCTTTTGAGTTAGTCTACGGGCTCAACGCTACTTTACCAGTTCACTTAAAGCTTCCAGTGTATCAATTTGTTCAGAAGTATGGTTTGGATGAGGACTTCCAATAGAGCAGAATTGATCAATTGGTAGAATTAGATGAGATCAGAAGGAAAGCATTGGATCAGAGTATAAAGAGTCAGGAAAAGGTAAAGAAGACTTTTGATAAGTCTTCACAGCAGAGAGTTTTTCAGGAAGGGGACGCAGTCCTTCTGTGAGATAAAAGAAGGGAAAAGCCAAGGAATCATGGAAAGTTTGACAGTTTATGGACAGGTCCATACATCATACAGGGTATAGTTGGCAAGAACTCTTTTTGCCTCAGTAGGTTAGATGGTGAGAAGTTGGCACTTCCAGTCAATGGTCAACTTCTCAAGTTATTCTTCAGCGAGGTCATCTGATGCCCATGGGGGCATCTTCTGTATCATATACTCTAACCCTTATCCTTTGTACATTATGCTTTGCTTTTCTGTACATTATTTATTGCTTTCTGTACCATATTCACATGTATATAAAATGGTTTATTGTATTATATGTACTTGTATATTATCATCATTGCAATTCATGTTTAATATTGGTTTTATATGGAAATGTTGTTGATGAGGCGTCAATGATGTAGGTCATTTGATTCTAGATTCTTGCATGGTCTCCTTCAGATATAAAGATCAACCACACGTCCCCAAATGGAGCCAATGTTATCCACCGAGTTGCACTAGCTGAATTTGAAGATGAGCCGCCAAAGACTGAGTAGATAGATGCTCAGAAGTCAGAGTTCACAAGTTCAACAGGTCTTTCAAAAGACCACTTTTTTCCGCATTTCCATCCCTCCGGGGGCATTGTAATAAATGACTTGAGCATGAAATATTGTAAAAGACTATTGGCCACCTAAGACCTGGGTATGAGCATGTACTCTAGAGTGTTTTTTCCACTTGTTAATTATTTTTTGCTTGCCTTAGTGGGCGATTAATAATTTCTATGTTTTTTCACTCAGAGACTGACTCCATAGTTGGAGTATGTGCTGGTGGTTAGGCCTTGGCATGGTATAACCAATGTCTAGTGTCTAAATGTATATGAGTTCATGCTAGGTCGTGTCTATTGAGTCATATGGAAGTTGCGGCTAGGTTTGATAGGTTTTTTTTATGTTTTAGTGAAATAATAAATTTCCCGCAAAACGAAAATTTTTAATTCTAAGTCAATAAATTGTAAAATAAATGGCATCAGTTATTGTCAGATGCCATATTTATGCTCATTTTCCAAGCCAGAGTACCATTTAAACCCCCATTCCCCTTCTGTCGAGGCAAAAAAGTGATTTTTATCACTAAAATATGAATTTATCTCGAAAAATACGGAAAAGGGATCATTTAATTAATTTCCTATTTTTTAGCAAAACTGGGGAACATGTTGGAAACATGTTTTTTATTGGTCCCCAGTCAACTGGAAGCTTGGGTGAGTTCTCTGGAGAGGGAGGCGACTTCACTGGAGTGACATGGCGTGGAGGAGATCCCAATGTAGGGGCTCGACCCCACTTGCTTGTGTGGCACATTTAGAAGGGAGGGCGCACATCCCAATGTTCACAACTTGCCCTCACACTTCACTCCACTCCCACTCACCCTCAATTCACCCCACTCCACTCCCACATACCCCTACATCACTCCACTACACCTCCCACATCCCCCACTCATCTCCCCTTAACTCATGCGCCACTCTTCCTCTCCCATGCACATTTCCCTTGAAGTTGTCACCCTTTGTTGTATAAAGGAAGGTCGACCCCTCTCCTTTTGTTAGTTGGAGCTTTGGGAAGACGCTATCATTGTATTGTATCATACTTTTGCTATTGAGATTGAATAAAAGGCTTTGGAGGTCTATGAAGGAGTGTTCAATGTGTGAATGTTAATTGTTGATGGTGCTACATTCATGAGGTGATATCTTTTAAGTTATTTGCATTTACTTGGTTAAGTTTGGCTTAAGAAGAATATTGTTATTCCATAGGGTTGAATTTGTAAGCTTGGTTGCATGTGCAAATTCTACAATTCATTTGCTTGAGAATCTTCTTCATTTCATAAAGGTTTCAGTGAACTTATATGTTTTGTATGATATCTCTTGTAGGTGTTTCCAAATATTTAACAAGTTGATGCAAGTGTTCTTGGATTAAACATCTTTTTGCTTGGAGATGTGGATGGGTTTGGTTACACTTTCCGCAAGCTCCAAGATTGAGAAGCAACATAGTTCCTCTTCACAACTTCTAAGACTCCATTGCCCAAGTCCTCTTTCTCAGCAAGTTGTATCTTCCTCTCTTACTCAAAATCTCCTTTAAAAATCTGTTTTCCTTTGGTTACTAGTTTGCATGCAAGGAGGTATTTGATTTGTTAAAGATAAATTTTGTCCTAAATCTATTGCATGCAGCTGTTAAGATCAGATCTAAAGTTTGATTAAAAGAACATTATCTTTCATCTAGATCTAATCCATTTTTGCCTTATTTTAGACATTATTTAATCGTAGAATTTTGAAGCTAGTAACAGGCAGATTTGTGTGAGCTTTCAAATTATTATTCTGCAATTATAAACTGTTTTACTTGCTGATTTAAATCAGTCCAAAAGACCCTAAGGAGGCTAGCTTTCTAGCTCTCACTCCATAGTTAATTTTTCTTGCTTTAGCCAAGATTTACTTAGTTAAATTTTGTATTTTTTAGAGTTGACCAAAGACACTTCCCAAAGTATTTTTTGTTGAGTTTTCATAAGCTAGGCTAAGCATGTAGTTCATTTAGTTTCATCATGTCTTAACCATAAACTAAAATGTTGCAGCAACCAAGATCACAAGAAGAAACACCATGCACAAGTACACAAGATATATCCTGGGAAACGCTTCTCAAACAAGGGAGAAAAACCCAGCCAAATCCTTTGCTATATTCTTCAAGAGAAAGACCTTTCACCACCAAAATGACTTAGCACACAAGAGGGTGCTTAAGCCCTAGAAACCCTAGTGCCCAAGAGAGGTGTGCACCTTTGCCAAAGAGAAGTACTTGCTGAAATTTCCAAAACATGTGAAGAAGTACTTGCTGAAATTTCCAAAACATGTGAGGAGTATATGATCTACAATGGAGAATCATCTCCACTTATATTAGACTTTGACTCCATTTTATAAGTGGGCTGCCTTTTATTAAGCAACAACAGGTCACCCCTATCTAAGTGAAATACACTTTATTATTATATTTATTATTATAATTAATATTTTCATTATTAATTATCTTTTATATTAATCATATAATGAGAAATGAATTGCACTTTTACATAGTAATTAGGGTTACAGGTAGGTTTATGACTCTTGAACAATATATATAGCAAAGGATCTGATACACCCACTAGTGCTCATCCACTAGGGGCCACATCCATAGGGATGCCATAGACCTGAGTCACTGCATTACACAGATGAGCTAGGTCCTCACACGTGCACTTATGCTCGTCCATAGTCACGTCTGCTCTACAAATCTTCTTTCCCACTGCCACCAACAAGAGGATCATCTGGAGTCTTCACATCAACTCTGTTGTTGTTCAGAGGAGGCCATCACATCATCTTTGTTCTTATTCTCATGATGATGTGCGCAGCACTTTTTAGGGATTTCCCACATTCACCTTGTGCTCAGTCACAAGCACGTCCTAACTCAACAGATCGCTTTTCCACCAAATGATCATCCAGAGTTCTTCTCTCTCACGTCATGGAGGAGGCCATATACATTTCTAGCCCCTGTCCCAGGCTGGAACCATGAACCATTTATTAGGGGCTTTCTCTCAGGTTTGTAAGCTGAGAGTAAGACTTCACATAGCTTCTATATTCCACATCTCACAGGTTTGTAAGCTGGAGGATGTCTCCTATAGCTGCATTCATCAACATTTTTGGCCATCTTTTGAGCTAATAACTTGTTGTTTTCACGCAGAAGTAACAGGTACAAGGGGAGGCTCCGCCCAATTTTCGAAGATTAAACCTCTTTCAGAACCCTCGGTGTTGTCGGGAACTCTCTAGTTCATTTTTTTACTTAAAAAAGCATTGTAAGCCTTGATCTCACATTATAAAGATCAAGTGCATCCAAAAAAGAGAGTACTGTAGAGTTGTAATAAAGCTTTTGAGCCACAAAGCTCGTTTCTCGTTCTTTCCCCTGCCCCTGGGGGAAACAGGTGTTTTTCCCTTTCTTGCTTCGAGGTTGCTTCCCATGTCTTTTCTTAATTTGTTAGTGTTAGCTTTGCATAAAAAGATAAAATCAACTCACAATCACTAAATTGAAGTCCTAAAATCAACTACAAATTTTTAGCTTTGCTTTCATAGAACACTAGTTGCTAGTTTCGCTTTTTTGCAAATATTGGAAATAAACCCAAGTTGCTCAACCACGTATGCAATCCTACTGCTACGCTCAAGTGGCTTTGGGGACCCAGAAACGGTTTGACCAACACATGCTAGTTTAACTAGGAAAATCTTTTTGTTGTGTTATTCATCTAAGACCTCTACCCTGGGTGGAGTGTGTTAAGTGAGGGGGAAACTCTCCTCGTTGGACCTACAGCACACTCGGTCGGTAAGTCTATAAGATTGCTGAATAAAAAGCAAAGAGGCCACATTCACTTTGCACACAAAGAGTGGGGACCCTAACTTCAATCCCCACTTCACGGATTCAAAGGCTTTTTAATATCCCAAATCCCTTAAATAAAATCTTCAAGATAAAATTAACGCGGCACATTCTTCACATCACATTTACTTTTATCTGGCACTGTTCTACCTTTTATTATTTCTTGTCAGCTTCTCTATTGATTTAAAGTTACGTGGTGAATGATTAATGTTTATGGGTTTTTCACATGTTGTATCCTTTGAGTAATTTATGTTGCTATATTTAATCTTGTGTTTCAAATAAACTCCTAGAATAGTTTCTTCTTTTCATTTTCAATAGAGTAAAAGCCTTAGATTATTTTTCATAGGGACTAACCCCCCTAGCTTCGCTAGGAGTTCGCCTAGACAAAGGAGTTGAGGATCAGGTGAAAGCACCTTGACTCGAAACTTGCCCCCAAGGACACACCAAGTGGATTGAAGATTTCTTCCGAGTTAGCCCAGGTGTGTATAAGGCGGCAACAGTACCTATACTCCCTGCTCGTTGATGATATGCCCCAAGTACAGTAGTTCCCTCATACCAAAATCGCACTTGGACTCCTTAGCATATAATGGTTGTGCCTGCATAATGCCCAAGACCTCCTCCAAGTGTGCCAAATGCTTTGCCCATGTCCTGTTGTATATCAAGATATTGTCGAAGAATACCAAAAGGTACTTCCGCAATTGTCCCCTAAAGATGCGATTCATGCAAGACTGGAATGTGGTTGGTGCGTTGGTCAACCTGAAAGGCATGACCAAAAACTCAAAGTGCCCAAAATGGCATCGAAAAGTTGTCTTCTCTATGTACTACTCTCTAATGTTGATTTGACGATAACCTGATCGTAGATCTATTTTGGTGAAGAAGACTTCCCCATGCAACTCATCTATCCGCGGAATGGGGTACCTGTTCTTGATCGTCTCCTTATTAAGGTCTTTGTAATCTATGCACATCTTCAGTGTGCCATCTTTCTTCAGTACTAATACAACTAAAGAAGTGAAAGGACTCGTGCTGGGCCTTATGTGCCCCATTGCAAGAAATTCCTTGATTTCCTTCTCAATTTCGTCCTTGAATCTTTTTGGGTGCCTGTAGGGTGCGGTGATCACTGGTGTAGCCCCGTCTCTAGCTCAATAGTGTGCTCAAACCCTCTGTCTGGTGGCCTCCCTGGCAGTATCGGTCCAAAAATTGGCTCATACTGACTTGGAAGCTCCCTGATCTCTGGATTATACTGCTCTCTTCCCTCTAAATCCCTCCTGGTGGTAATCAGGCATTCTGTCGCATATGCTACATCACCATGCCGAAAGATCCTCTCCATCCGCTTTGTTGATACTGCTAGGGGTGCTCCTATAGACATGCCCCTCAATACTACCCTTGACCCATTGGTGTCCCTGAAAATTATTGTCAAAGTCTGGTAGTTGAACCCAATCTCTCCCAATGAATATAACCACTGCACTCCCAGTAATGCATCTGTGTCTGATAAATCAACTACATAGAACATATCTATCATGGTGTAGTTGCCTAGCTTGACCTCTAGTGATGGAATCATGTCCAAACATGTCATGGTATACCCATCTGCCACGGCCACTGTAAACCCCTAAAACTCCTCCGTGTGTAACCCCCTCCGAGCTACTAAGGATGCATCAATGAAGTTATGAGTTGCCCCACCATCTACTAATAATGTGATGCGTTATCCATGTATAAGGCCCTTGAGCCTAATAGTGTTGTACCTGGGTACTCCTGAGAGGGTTGCTATGGTACCCCCTTTCGCCACCCTGCGAGGTTTCGTCTCCTCCTTCAACTATGGCTCTGCTAGTGGTTGAGGCTTCTTCGGAGGCAGCTCTGACTTCTGTGTAGGCTCATCCTCTCAGTCACTGCATGTCGTTGATCTGATCTCCTCCTCCTCCTACTCACCATCTGACTCCACCTCAATGTAGTGGATCTATCCCTTTCCCATGCGTCGATGTCCTGGGACCCATGGATCTCTGTAAGTGAAGCAGAGCTTCTTTCTCATCAACTCCCTTCTAGTATCATCATCTAGCTTGGGTTTTCCTTTCCATTCCCTCTAAGGATTCTTTTGATCCTTGTCTCTCTACGGTACAAAGGGTTTGGTGAAGGTTTTGGGTTTCTGCACTGAGTCCCCCATGTCTCTAGTGCGCCAAATGGCCTCTTGTAGGTTGTGAGGCTTGAAATCCTTAACCCAACCCCTCAATGGCTCTGTCAATGCCTCAGTTAATAGAATCACCAACCTGCGCTCGGATATATCTGAAACTGCCACTGCTTTCCATTAGAACTATGTGACGAAAGCTTCGACTAACCCAGTTTGTCTTAGTTGTGTCAAGTCCCTGAAATGGAGTTCTGGATCCCTGCTGTCAAACCTCTCCATCAAGCGCTTGGTGAACTCCAAATATGATGTAATGCGATTGTGACCCAAAGTCACCAGCCCATGATACCACCACTCGTGGGCCTCCCCCTCCAAGTGTAAGGAGGTGAAGCTAATAGCTTTTGACTCCATCATCGGGTTGAGCTTGAAATATGTGTCAAGCTTATGTACCCATTCCTAAGATGACCATCGAGATGACTCGTTGAAAGTAGGAATATTCAGCTTTCCCACCTTGATAAAGTCCATGTTCTAGGTCTACGTATTGCCCCTTTATGCATCCCTGGGCTTGTTTCGATACATGATCGAATAGTAATCTAACAAACTCATGTCTGCATGGAACTCTGGCCCCATTGCCAAGTAGTCTCGCATGTACTCTGCAAAAGGATCCTGTGGCATTGCATGCCCCTGCCTTGGCTGCCCCATTGTTTGCCTTGGTTGTCCCAACTGCGGTCCCCCCTGGAACTGAGGATATAGAGGTTGAGGAATCCTCCCAGATGATGAATAGGTACAAACAGGTGAATGATGCCCACTCGCTCCACCTTGGAATCCAATGGAACCACTAGCACCAACTCCCTGGTGTCCTCCTGAACCACTCGCTCCACCTGCCACATTGGCACCAATAGTGCCCACACTGTGCTGGATCATCTGTGTGTTGATGGCCATTTGTGTTATGGCATTCATCATGTCCCATTGCCCTCTGGCTAGGTCATTCAAGATGGCTTGGGTACTGTAATGCGGTGTCTCGGGGCCTTTCCCCTTGCCCTTTGGTGTCTCACGCTTGTCCCCATAATCTGCTCAATCTCTGTATCGGAACTAATATGATCCCTGTCTTTGTCCTCAGCATCCGGCTTTGTATCTGACTGAGTATGGAAAGGCGTGTAGTCCCTCTTGTTCAAGTCCCTTCTGTCTCTACTCTGACCCCTACGGTACTGAATGTACTCGTCCCCGACGTGATCTTAGCCCTCTCGATATGCTTCACCTGTTCTCGGAATCATGGGATCATGAGATAGCGCTTCTTCACAGGCTGGCAGGAATAAGGCTCTGATACGACTGAAATATCCCAAATCCCTCGAATCTGGATATTTATTGCTATGCTATTGATCTGGCTGCAGATCTGATACTGTGGGGTTTCTGGATGCGTTTAAATGTTTATGCTTGCGGTTTTGTAGTGTTTATGAGTTTATAACAGTCATGTAATGGTTTTTGGAGCATAGAACAACTCAACAATATCTATTAAGCAAAATAACGAAAAGTACAATATTGCATGCGAGGAAAATAACTGGAATCTCTCAGCTAGATCAAGACTAGATAGATCTTAGCTGGAATACAATCCAAATGCTAAATAAAAATACCCGGAATGATGAAGATCGATGGATCGGTGGATGAGAATGAAGAATTGTTGCATGCAAACCCAGAACTATTGCATGCACTTGGCAACACCCACAGCAGCGGTTGTTTGAGACTGGAATATTTGCCCCGATGGCTAAACTCCTCCGATAAGCTTGAAAACTGTCTCAACTGGGTCGGCCTAACCCAAGCAACCTCTCACTGACTGTCGGCCTAACCCAAGAAACCTCTCACTGACTGTCGGCCTAACCCAAGCAACCTCTCACTGACTGTCGGCCTAAAGATTTGGTCTCTGCTGATCTGTACAAACCCCGGATGGACTCCCCCGGGGGGTTGCGCACCTCATTGGCTCTGCCAATGCGCCCTAGTGATCCCACCGTCAGAATGTCTCAATAATTGTCTCAAATTGTGCGCCCTGGTCTCCTTTGTAATGGGTCGAGAGGGATTTCCCGGATCTGGCATGGTAATCTCTCTGGACTCTCAACCGTGCATCCACAAGTGTTGCGCACTATCTGACTGGCATATGCCCCCTGGATGATTCCTGCGTCGGAATAACTCAAGAAGTATCTCAAAAGAAGCACCATGCTCCCTCCACAAATGGGTCGGTAGGAAACTACTGGATATACCCTGATCAGATCGAGCTAACTCCATGATGCTCTCAACCCTCACGCCCTCACCCTGCTGATGTGCGCCCTAGCTGACTAGAACTGTAAACTGTTGTTGAATACCTGTGAAGAATCTGTGTGATCCTTTCAGTGATTAGGGTGTGTCTCTCAACACCGAAATCAACATGTGGTGGTGGTTTCCTCCTGAAACCCACAAAAAAATGGAAGTCGACCTCCCTACTCTACACCCTATTTCCTCAAACTCAAAATCATCAATAATGCCAAATTAGGTCGAACTCACCTGTTTGATCCCTCTATTGTCTAATTCTCCGTTGACATGCATGGCAGAAGCGACTTTCCTTTAAGTTATTATTAATTATTCACTCAAGTCACTTTAAAACCCTTTTCTGATCTAATTAAATGTTCACTTTACCCCCTTAGGCGCTTTTCCCCAATTAATGTCATTTTTTGTTAGACTTTGATGAAATCACATCAATTAGAGAAATTGTTCCCCTTTCTGCTCGACTATAGTCTACAGGAATTAGTAGACTACTTAGTCGCTCCCTGTTGGGTCATCAGAGGGAAAGGGAAATCACATTATTCAGTCACACTTATTCCCTCATGCGTATTAATTCCTAAATTTCCCACTCACTTATTCCCTCATGCACATTAACTCCAATTTTATTCACACTCTCGTATATATTGAATGGTCTTCATTGGTGATTGTTCGGATATTGCAGTAGCTAGCATAGTGTTTCTTTCTCATTTCTCTCTCTCATTCTTAGTCTAGTGACTCTTCTTTGAGCAAAGTGATCATTGTACCAGTTGTGGACTTGCCAATTGTGGCGCAACCAACCCTCTTGAAAGCCTGTCAATAAAGAATTCGAGTGTTTGTGTTCTAACCATGTTTCTTATCGGTATATTGTGAAATTTGCAATCTGATTTGTCATTTTATGAACTGTTCATTGTGATTTTATCAATCTTTTGAGTAGTTTTCTGTTCTATTTCTATTCCATATTCATTGTGCTAACCCTACAGGATCCCTCCAAGTGAAGAAATCATATTTTCCTATCGTTTTGAACAGTTTGACACACTGTCCAAGACGAACAGCTCATTATTTTGTAAGTTTAAACGCAGAAAATCAGTCTAGAAGGACAGTAGCAAGGTACCCAGGGTGCCTAGGGACGACTCCTTGAGACTAGCAAGCACTAGCCTAAACATAGAGGGGTCTATCCCATGACAATTTGGGGCTTTACTCCTTTAATTAGCCATGTTTTCATCGTTGCAACAACAGGTTATATTAAGCTCAATTGGAGGGTGGAAATTTGTGCTAACATCATGGCAAGAGGAAAACTTAGAGCATAGTACTTAGTACTTGTTACTATATACTAGATCTCTTTCTTTGTTTCTTGTTTAGAAGTAGTCTCTAGAACTTAGTACTTTGTCTTGACTCTTTATTATGGCTTATTCTGTAAACAATGAAGTTATGAACATTATATGACAGTTTACCTTTGAAGTTTGAAGTTTGAAATTTGAACTATTGACTGAATCTTACAACTCTTTGGTAATGAATATGAAGCTCTAGAGTCTATTTCATTTTGTGGTTGATGTTGATGTTTTGGCAGCTGCGGGAGGTATTAACCTCCATGTGTAACCTTTGACTTAGAATAGAATATTCTGGAAGCAAGTGAACCACTAAGGAGATGTTAGAAAACCCTATGAGAGAAGTCGGCCTCAAGAGAAATAATATTAAAGTAATAGACACATCCAG